>CAXARO010001121.1:0-186759 GCA_963971305.1 Arcuatula senhousia
CATCATTATATCAACTTGTTTATGTCCCGATGATGGCTGCAATATCGCCGACGGGACATAAAGCAACTAACAATCAATCAATCAATCAATCAGTCTTGTGGCTAAAAACACTTTTGGCATAGAATGTGATTTACACCATAAAAGCTTCAAATTTTTTCCAACATAGGTACCAATTTGACAAGACAGCCCTTTTAGAGGAACTTGACAGTTATGAAGCAGGAACAACAGTGAACTGGACAGAACTAGCACGAAAATATAATATTAGAAACAAAGAGAATATTCAACCCCTAAATGCTGGTCAAATCCTTTTTGAGTTTGCCAAGAGCAAAGGCATTGATGTCCTTAAATTCAATATCAAACTTACCATAAGTGGAAGAGACATCCAGCAGAGAATAAGACGTGCCAAAAAAGACTACCAGAGACCAGCATTTCAATCCAGCCCCCACGATCATCAAAGAAAATCAAAAAAATAGTACAAAATCAAATTGAAAAAGGAATTCTCAAGACAGGAGATCCAATAGCACCCAAGACATTTAAAACTCAATCAATAAACAAAAGTGGAAAGATTACAGAATTTATGGAAAGAAGATCAAACTAACAGAAATAATTCAAGATGAATGTAGAAGATTAAAAAAAGCAGGTGTGTTGAGGCACCACGATGATGAGTACTACGAGTCATTATCAGAAAGAGAAATCAAATTAAGATTACGAATGTTAGATGTGGAAATTTCAGGAAAAGAAGATCTGAAAGAATTAAGACACAAACTGGTAAACTTTGAAAGAACTAGGCATCTGAAAGTATGGCACGACCACTCAGATAATCTCAATCATACCTACATAAATTTCATGATGAGCTTCATGTATGACCCTGCAAATTTTTTAACCAATGACGAATACCAAAGACATCACCAAACATCTGCAACTGTTGATGTACAAAGAGTAGTGGAAAAACCTCAACTTTATATACTAGGGCAATCATGTATACATGATTCAAAATATGAAAGATGATAATAGTAAGTGAGTTTGTGTTTTACAACCCTTGCAATGCTATATAGGTTATATACAGGCGATGGACATGAAAAGTGGCTAGTGCAAAATAAATGATATGTTGTAGACTTGGTTTTGAAAGATATAACTTTGAAGAATATAATCAAAATCAAAGTTGTGTTTTAAAACATTCAAACAGGTTATTTTACAGTACAGGGATATTCTTATTGTAATGGTTTTTTTATATAATGCCTTGCCTTGAAACAGACATGGGATCTGATATGTTAACATTCAACTAGAATATTGCATGGTAGGTTTACAACTGATTTTGAATAAAAACACAATAATTATAATTACCAATGCAGATTTACAGTCCTCATTTTGAAGCTGTGTCTCTAAATTTTTTAGGCCTTCCTCCTCATCAATTGTTGTAAAGCGATATGCATCAGCATCACTGGTTGATAATCTTGGATTGGAACTTGTTTAACTCCCTGCCTCCTCAATTGCCTTTAGTATACTTTTGTTCTGATCACGCAATTCGAAAAGCAAATGGAACAGCTTCCTATGATATCCTGAAATAATATTAAAAAACCCACATTTATTGAACAAGTTTAATAAGTATACTTCCATCATTCACATTTATATAAACAATTCTATTAAAAAAACAAACCTATCAGATGAGACAACCTAGGGCTGCATAACCAAGGTTTGAATAAGCCCTTTAGCATAGGCCTATGGTCCCTAAAACAAAACAAAAATATTTTTGTACTTCTTTTCTATAAAACTATAGGTGGACTGGCAATCACATTGTTAAATTGAAGCAAGGATACCAAATGTCAATTTAGCGTTAATCAATCTTGCTTTTTTAAACTCGGAAACACCTGGTATTGATTAGCAGTCATATTTAACCAGTACTTACGTTCTACAGGGAGTGGAAAAAACATCTGATGCTTGTATATTTTTCTTTTGGGAATTGGTACTGGAATTATTGTGCGATGCAGAATTCTGACTCAACTGATGTGGTCTATGTCTTGCAACATATCTTATACTTGAAAGACTTCTTGACCTATGTGATCTTTGCCTGTCCACTGATCTCTGACTTGATGGAACTCTTGACAGATATGAGAAATGTCGTGTTGCTGATCTCCGACGAGATGGACTTCTTGTTTGATATGACAAATTTCTTGCTGGGCCAAAAAAAAAGTAGGTGAGTTTACTGTCACCCTACCCTACCTAATTTTTACCCCCCTACCCTAAAGTTTTTTTTGAGCATTTTCCATTAAGCACTATTAAAGTCACAAAGCTGCTCCCATAGACTCAAGTTAAAAAAAAAATTAAAAAAATATTAATTTCCTACCTACCGACCCTAATTTTTTTCAGCATGTGACAGTAAACACACATAATTTTTTGTTTGGCCCTGCATATCTATAACTTGATGTATTTCTTGACTGAGGCCTTGCTGTAGAACTCTGACTAGATGGACATCTGGACTGATATGATTGCCTTATGTTAGATCTCTGTCTTGATCGGCTTCTGGGCTGATATGATGATTGTCTTATGTTATATCTCTGTCTTGATCGGCTTCTGGGCTGATATGTAATTGCCTTATGTTAGATCTCTGTCTTGATCGGCTTCTGGACTGATATGAAGATTGCCTTAAGATAGATCTCTGTCTAGAACGGCTTCTGGACTGATATGATGATTGCCTTATGTAAGATCTCTGTCTAGAACGGCTTCTGGACTGATATGATGATTGCCTTATGTAAGATCTCTGTCTAGAACGGCTTCTGGACTGATATGAAGATCTCTGGCTGGAAGGACTTCTTGAATAAGATGCAGGCCTTGTCAAAGACCTTTGGCTAGGTGCACTTCCTGACTGAGATGATTGTCTTCTTGGAGTACTAGTGTGCATTACTTTAGGAGGAGGCTTTGGTAAGTGTTGGCCTTGATGATCTAAAAGAAATACAAATGACAACAAAGTTCCAGACAATAAATTTTGCTACGCCTGATGCGCGTTTCGTCTATTCAAGACTCATCAGAGGCGCTCTACCAAAAATATTGAAAATGCCAAACACTGTATGAATATGAAGAGCATAGAACAGTATAACCAAAAATACCAAACTGGGGAACCAAATTATTACTAAGATATTCAACCTATGTCTGGGGTAGGAAGAACCTTAGGGTTTAGACAATTTTGAAATTTAGACGGATAATTTAAAGCTTTGATGTATTCTCCAACTCAAAAGTGTTGGTGCCGGAGCGGGCTAACCTCGGGGAATTTAAACTCCACCAGCAGTGCTAACCTTCACGTGTGTTCGAAATACAAATGACAACAAAGTTCCAGACAATAAATTTTGCTACGCCTGACGCGCGTTTCGTCTATTCAAGACTCATCAGAGGCGCTCTACCAAAAATATTGAAAATGCCAAACACTGTATGAACATGAAGAGCATAGAACAGTATAACCAAAAATACCAAACTGGGGAACCAAATTATTACTAAGATATTCAACCTATGTCTGGGGTAGGAAGAATCTTAGGGTTTAGACAATTTTGAAATTTAGACGGATAATTTAAAGCTTTGATGTATTCTCCAACTCAAAAGTGTTGGTGCCGGAGCGGGCTAACCTCGGGGAATTTAAACTCCACCAGCAGTGCTAACCTTCACGTGTGTTCGAAATACAAATGACAACAAAGTTCCAGACAATAAATTTTGCTACGCCTGACGCGCGTTTCGTCTATTCAAGACTCATCAGAGGCGCTCTACCAAAAATATTGAAAATGCCAAACACTGTATGAATATGAAGAGCATAGAACAGTATAACCAAAAATACCAAACTGGGGAACCAAATAAATGTTAATTTTACTGAGGCTAAAATATGTATTTTTTGTTTCATGTTTTCAATAAAAAGCTTTCCTGAGTGCAGCATCCTACGACCACAACATGTATAGAACACTTAACAATTTAGGCCCAATTATTGATAGTCAATTGCTCTGGACAAATGAATAAAAGAGGGACCCCAAAATCAATCCCATTTATCCTTTTAAGGTAAGAAACATCATTTCATAGCAATCAGATGACTAGAACTAAACTCTTGTGGGAACACAAAAGTTAACGGATAACAACAGCATGATACCATTATATGTCCACAATTATTTTCTTAATTGAAATTAGCCATACAAACTTTAAGAAATACATGCACACATTGAATCTAGATTTTCTTTTGTTTGGAAAATCACATCTTTGAATTAAGTAATTCAAGAAATAATGAGTAAGGAGTTACCTTTACTTTTCCCACTTGTACCAGTAGTTTCTCCAGACCCACTTCCAGATAGGCCATTCTCTGATACTTCAGCTGCTCAAGAGAAACAAAGTACTCATACATCATTTTATAGTATTCTTTTGGAATTTTTCAATCATATTTATAACACACATTTCTAAACAAGCATATGTCCAAAGGACATAATTATTAATGCATGTCCCATAATGCAACATTTAGAATTATCATTTTATGCTCCCTTTTTTTGTAGATGGAGAATAAAAAATGTTTTCCAATTATTAAGTTCTGAATTATCTGTATATTCTATTAACAAATAGTTAATACTATGGTACAATGTATTACCAAATAAAAATGGAATTTTAATTACAGCTTTGTTTTAGTATAGTCATGACAAATTTATAAGTCCTAAAATATTTACAAGGAATGTGGCTGGGGCGTCACATACAAATGCCTTTACCCTAACAGCAAACTGGACCCTCTCATCATAAGTTAGTCCATTTTCTATTAAATTTTTCAATTCAGCAAGGAACTCAGATAAGTAATCATTTAGAGAATTAGGCTTCTTGTTTCCGGAAAATAATGCAACAATGAATGGCTCACAATTGTTGACAGAACACAAAATAGGCCAAAATGTAGTGTTAGATGACTTAAAGAGTGGAACTCCATCAATGTTAAATGTTAATGCTATTTCCCTTGGCTGGTTTTCTCCAAGAAAATGATTAAAATTGCCTGAAATCACTTTGTATATTCCACTTTCTATTCCTACATAAAAGTAACTACCACCACATTTTTCAGTGGTTTCAATGTAGCGAGGAGTTTTAAGTAAAGTTCTTGAATCTTTCGGCACCCTATGACCATGTTTGCGAAAAATATCTAACAAATCATTCACAGCCTCCCGTGTATTTTTATGTTTAGTAGCCCAAGATGCTATATCTTGACAAAGAGTATCATCATTCACATCTATATCATTATCAGAGTTGAAGGTCTCTTCATCGGTACTGCTGTCTAAATAAAAATCTGGCATATCATTCAAGTTGTTATCATGCTCTAAAGGCATTGCTTGTAATTCATTTGAAGAGGAGTATGGAGAACCTTCAACCTCCATGATTGCTTCTTTTTTTTTCACTTCCTCATCACTACAGCTTGTATTCTGCACAAATTGCTCTAGCTCATTTTATAACCTCCTTCATTTCTTTAAATATGATCTTTGACAGTAACTCTGTTAAAAAAATCAGAATGTTCATGCAAATTCATGCAGAAATGGGTAAGGTACATGTATAAATTGTCATGTTTTTCTTAGTCTTAATGGGGGCCTGGGTGGTCTACTGGTCTTAGGCGCTGGTTTAAATACCACACTATTGATCAATAGCCAATCCCCTCTCAGCTGGTGCTCAAGTTTTCTTTTTTTTATCTTTGAAGATATATATAGTTCAAAATAAATTTCTATAAAAACTTAGAATATAAAACAGATCTTTGTCTTTAATTAAAAAATACAATGGAATAATCTATTTGCCAATGCATTACAGTGTTCTAGATAGGATTTGAAAATAGAGGGGCGTAGGGAGAGGGCACTTTAGCTCGCCTTTCTTATTGAAGGGCATAAATAAATGTATCTACTCAAATGTATAATCAAATCTAAATTCCTGTTATTGATTTCTTAATGATGTTAATATTAAGCAGGAAATTGTGTAACTTTGTGTAAATATTGCTCTTTCTTTAAAAATTATTAGTGCTCTCATCACTCAATTTCACTATGATCATTGTATTTTTTATGCATTATCCTCTTCATTGAATGACTGTAGGTTTCCAGAAATTAGCCATCAATTTTGACAGGCTAAAATAATAAATGTTGTTAAATATGGTAAAGCTATAAAAGCAAAATGACAAATAAAAAATATTTACACAAAATAATACTTAAACTTTATATATTTTATTGATCAATCTTTTAAGTAATCTGTTAGTGAATTTGAAGTAAATCACATAATAAAGTTACGATTTTGCTGAAAAGATATAATTTTGAAAGGGGCTTAACTCTGCACATCATCTATACAAAGTGCCAGCATTGCCGACGGGATGAAAAGATTTATCAATATTGATTAAAATCTTGTTAAATTTAACAAATAAGACTGATTGACAGTTATGGTTTGGTACTAATCATAGTTACCTACAGTTCTCACCTGAGGCCATTAATTAGACAGGATGTTTGTTAGATAATTAAGCCATATAAGGTCACACTTACTAATTGGCTTGGGTCAAACAGCTGTAATTAAATGACCCAAGAGACATTCAAAGGAAGAAAAAGGGACAGAGGGGCACGCTGTAAAGGAGACAGGGCGCAGCACCCCTCTATTTTGGTTTAGTTAGGACACTGCATTAGCTTTGGATTTTATTTCAGAATAAATTTAATTTTATCAATTGTATTGCTATAAAAAATACATCAGTTACTGAATGGCATACAAGGCGGTCGAGCTTATACTGTAATTCATTCAGACGATTGTAGTGTACCGCTCAGTTTAGGGCATCAATAGTTGGTAACTAAAATTATCTGTGTATGTATGAATCAAGTATCAGTACTCCAATGGAATTTTTAATGAACAGGCATGCATACAAAGTGCAAACCATGGTCTTAAAGCTATATATAAGGTTGCCACAAATGAGTGGCCCTTATTGTTTGTTTTACATGCAAATTAACTACATGTTTTTCTTAAGTGACTGTTTACTAGTACACAACTGGTTTAAAATTACTATGCATGCACTTTATTAAATTGGTCTCCTTTACTTTGAAATAATTGTATAACATGTACAGTCTTCACAAAAGTCCAAAATTCTTATTTAGCTAGGTAATTATCACTATATACAATACTTTATTTAACTATTTGACAAACTGAAGATGCTGCAAATGTTTAAAAGGACTTCACAATTGGTTCAGCAGTGGCAGAAAATTTTGTGAAAACTGTTTATATAATATATAACAGAAGTTAATTACCTTAATCGCATGCTTGGTATTTACATGTACATGCGAGCATCGTGATCTCTTAAATGTAGAAATTCTGCCAAATATCATGAAGGTTTTTGATAATTGTTGTGTGCAGCACAGAAAACACTGGTAAAGGCTATGGAAAACATACCAAAAATAACAAATTGAATTGATTTTTTTTTGTAACTATGCGTGCTTTAAACATGTTAAAGGCAATGTCTTTTTCATGAATATTAATTAAATAAGGTTTGAATACATGTTTATACTCAGAAGATTGCATGTGAAGGGCCTGAACAAAAATATATTTCCCTAACCTGGCATCAAAACTACATTTGTAAGCAGACACAGATTCAGAGGGGCGTGCACATTTTAAAACTGGCGAAAACTATGATTTTTTGGCATAAAATCCAGGTGAAAAACATTATAAATTCCAGCGCCATGCTCTGCTCTTCAAAAAAAGTTTATAGGCCCCCAAACTAAATTTTTGATCGCCCCTTGATAAGTTCATGTAAGGTTTTGCTCATGTGCCACTTGCATTAGTTTTTTTGATTGCAAGTAATTACATATTTATAGATAATCAAGAATTAGTAACATATATGTAGATGTTACATAAGTTTGTCTCCCCTGTCTTGTTTTGTAATATTATTTGATTCTTTAGCTATAGGGACCTTGTCAAAATTAAGTGGCAAATTGTTGACAGAACTTTAGAATCTATGACGATATGTGGTAACATTCAAATGGACATAGCCCTAAACATTTCATACATGAATATCTCTAAAACCATGGAGCAGATTCTTTTGAAAATGCATCTCTTTGTAGTGTGTCATACTATAGGTCCAAAAATTCTAAGAGGAAAATCTTCTGGTTGCGGTTGTAGATGTTTTGCAGGGTGGTAGCTGTTCATATTCAATTTTAAGACAAAAACAAAGATTGATGACTACAACTTGGATGCATATATACTGTCAAAATGGGTACCTGACAGGACTTTATTTTTCTTCCCTTATCTTAATTTGAAATTTCTTACTTTCATTTCATGGGCATGTCACACATTATCTTCCCAAAATCCTGTTTTACACAGGGAAATTACAGGTACAGTATATATTATATGTGGAAAATGGGCAACTTCCTTACCGAATGGTCTTAAATTTATATGTAGAGAAATGGCCAGGGGTCACACCTTTTATTTTGGACACAAAATTCAAGGGGTTTTCCAGGATTTTTCAAGGGTATTGAGACCATTTTCAAGGATTAAAGTAGTCCGCAAAATGTTTATAAATCCAATATACAAAATTATATAATTAGGGTACGGGTTAGTACAAAAACGCATAATAAGGTTTAGGGTTAGTGTAAAACATATTATTAGGGTTAGGGCTAGTATAAAACACACAATTAGGGTAAGGGGTTAGCATATAAGATAGGGTTAGGGTTAGTACAAAATTATACAATTAGGGTCGAGTTAGTACAAAAACGTATAATTTGGGTTTGGGGTAGTGTAAAATATATTATTAGGGTTAGGGTTAGTATAAAACACACAATTAGGGTTAGCGGTTAGCATATAAGATACATTTACAGTTAGGGTTAGTACAAAATTATACAATTAGGGTTATTCTTATAGTCGATGAAAGCACAGAATAAGTGGTAGGGGTTAGTACAAAAAGTACATTTATGATAAGGGTTAGTACAAAAACGTATAATTAGGGTTAGGGTTAGTATAAAACACACAATTAGGGTTAGGGTTTAGCATATAAAGATATATTTAGGGTTAGGGTTAGTACAAAATAATATAATTAGGGTAAGGGTTAGTACAAAAACGCATAATTAGGGTTAGGGTTAGTGTAAAACATATTATTAGGGTTAGGGTTAGTATAAAACACACAATTAGGGTTAGGGGTTATTATATAATATTCATTTAGGGTTAGGGTTAGTACAAAATTATACAAATAGGGTTATAGTCGATGAAAACACAAAATCAATGGTAGGGGTTAGTACAAAAAATTCATTCATGATAAGGGTTAGTACAAAAACGTATAATTAGGGTTAGGGTTAGTGAAAAACATATAATTAGGGTTAGGATTAGTATAAAACACACAGTTAGGGGTAAGCATATAAAGATACATTTAGGGTTTGGGTTAGTACTAATTTATACAATTAGGGTAAGGGTTAGTACAAAAACGCGTAATTAGGGTTAGCAATAGTTTAAAACATATTATTAGGGTTAGGGTTAGTAAAAAAATATCCAATAAGTGTCATAGTCGATGAAAGCACAGAATTAGTGGTAGGGGTTAGTACAAAAAATACATTTATGATAAGGGTTAGTACAAAAACGAATAATTAGGGTTAGGGTTAGTATAAAACATACAATTAGGGTTAGGGTTTAACATATAAAGATATATTTATGGTAAGGGTTAGTACAAAATAATACAATTAGGGTAAGGGTTAGTACAAAAACGCATAATTAGGGTTAGGGTTAGTGTAAAACATATTATTAGGGTTAGGGTTAGTATAAAACACACAATTAGGGTTAGGGGTTAGCATATAAGATACATTTACGGTTAGGGTTAGTACAAAATTACACAATTAGGGTTATAGTCGATGAAAACACAAAATTAACCGTAGGGGTTAGTACAAAAAATACATTTATGATAAGGGTTAGTACAAAGACGTATAATTAGGGTTAGGGTTAGTGTAAAACATATTATTAGGGTTAGGGTTAGTATAAAACACACAATTAAGGTTAGGGGTTTGCATATATGATACATTTAGGGTTATGGTTAGTTTTAAATTATACAATTAGGGTTATAGTCGATGAAAACACAAAATTAATGGTAGGGGTTAGTACAAAAATACATTTATGTACGGGTTAGTACAAAAACGAATAATTAGTGTTAGGGTTAGTGTAAAACATATAATTAGGGTTAAGGTTAGTATAAAACACACAGTTAGGGTTAGGGTTTAGCATATAAAAATATATTTAGGGTTAAGGTTAGTACAAAATAATACAATTATGGAAAGGGTTAGTACAAAAACGCATAATTGGGGTTAGCAATAGTTTAAAACATATTATTAGGGTTAGGGTTAGTATAAAACACACAATTAGGGTAAGCGGTTAGCATATAAGATACATTTAGGGTTAGGGTAAGTACAAAATTATACAATTAGGGTTTTAGTCGATGAAAACACAAATTAAGTGGTAGGGGTCAGTACAAAAAATACATTTATGAAAAGGGTTAGTACAAAAACGTATAATTAGGGTTAGGGTTAGTATAAAACACACAATTAGGGTTAGGGTTTAGCATATAAAGATATATTTAGGGTTAGGGTTAGTACAAAATAATACAATTAGGGTAAGGGTTAGTACAAAAACGCATAATTAGGGTTAGGGTTAGTGTAAAACATATTATTAGGGTTAGGGTTAGTATAAAACACACAATTAGGTTTAGGGGTTATTATATAAGATTCATTTAGGGTTAGGGTTAGTACAAAATTAAACAATTAGGGTTATAGTCGTTGAAAACACAGAATAAGTGGTAGGGGTTAGTACAAAAAATACATTTATGATAAGGGTTAGTACAAAAACGTATAATTAGGGTTAGGGTTAGTGTGAAACATATAATTAGGGTTAGGGTAAGTATAAAATACACAGTTAGGGTTAGGGTTTAGCATATAAAGATATATTTAGGGTTAAGGTTAGTACAAAATAATACAATTATGGTAAGGGTTAGTACAAAAACGCATAATTAGGGTTAGGGTTAGTGTAAAACATATTATTAGGGTTAGGGGTTAGCATATAAGATACATTTACGGTTAGGGTTAGTACAAAATTACACAATTAGGGTTATAGTCGATGAAAACACAAAATTAATGGTAGGGGTTAGTACAAAAAATACATTTATGATAAGTGTCAGTACAAAGACGTATAATTAGGGTTAGGATTAGTATAAAACACACAATTAAGGTTAGGGGTTAGCATATATGATACATTTAGGGTTATGGTTAGTACTAAATTATACAATTAGGTTTACAGTCGATGAAAACACAAAATTAGTAATAGGGGTTAGTACAAAAACGAATAATAAGGGTTAGGGTTAGTGTAAAACATATAATTAGGGTTAGGGTTAGTATAAAACACACAGTTAGGTTTAGTATAAAACACACAGTTAGGGGTAAGCATATAAGATACATTTAGGGTTTGGGTTAGTACTAAATTATACAACTAGGGTAAGGGTTAGTACAAAAACGCATAATTAGGGTTAGCAATAGTTTAAAACAATATTATTAGGGTTAGGGTTAGTCCAAAATTATACAATTAGGGTTATAGTCGATGAAAGCACAGAATAAGTGGTAGGGGTTAGTACAAAAAGTACATTTATGATAAGGGTTAGTACAAAAACGTATAATTAGGGTTAGGGTTAGTATAAAACACACAGTTAGGGTTAGGGTTTAGCATATAAAAATATATTTAGGGTTAAGGTTAGTACAAAATAATACAATTATGGAAAGGGTTAGTACAAAAACGCATAATTGGGGTTAGCAATAGTTCAAAACATATTATTAGGGTTAGGGTTAGTATAAAACACACAATTAGGGTAAGCGGTTAGCATATAAGATACATTTAGGGTTAGGGTAAGTACAAAATTATACAATTAGGGTTTTAGTCGATGAAAACACAAATTAAGTGGTAGGGGTCAGTACAAAAAATACATTTATGAAAAGGGTTAGTACAAAAACGTATAATTAGGGTTAGGGTTAGTATAAAACACACAATTAGGGTTAGGGTTTAGCATATAAAGATATATTTAGGGTTAGGGTTAGTACAAAATAATACAATTAGGGTAAGGGTTAGTACAAAAACGCATAATTAGGGTTAGGGTTAGTGTAAAACATATTATTAGGGTTAGGGTTAGTATAAAACACACAATTAGGTTTAGGGGTTATTATATAAGATTCATTTAGGGTTAGGGTTAGTACAAAATTAAACAATTAGGGTTATAGTCGTTGAAAACACAGAATAAGTGGTAGGGGTTAGTACAAAAAATACATTTATGATAAGGGTTAGTACAAAAACGTATAATTAGGGTTAGGGTTAGTGTGAAACATATAATTAGGGTTAGGGTAAGTATAAAATACACAGTTAGGATTAGGGTTTAGCATATAAAGATATATTTAGGGTTAAGGTTAGTACAAAATAATACAATTATGGTAAGGGTTAGTACAAAAACGCATAATTAGGGTTAGGGTTAGTGTAAAACATATTATTAGGGTTAGGGTTAGTGTAAAACATATTATTAGGGTTAGGGGTTAGCATATAAGATACATTTACGGTTAGGGTTAGTACAAAATTACACAATTAGGGTTATAGTCGATGAAAACACAAAATTAATGGTAGGGGTTAGTACAAAAAATACATTTATGATAAGTGTCAGTACAAAGACGTATAATTAGGGTTAGGATTAGTATAAAACACACAATTAAGGTTAGGGGTTAGCATATATGATACATTTAGGGTTATGGTTAGTACTAAATTATACAATTAGGTTTACAGTCGATGAAAACACAAAATTAGTAATAGGGGTTAGTACAAAAACGAATAATAAGGGTTAGGGTTAGTGTAAAACATATAATTAGGGTTAGGGTTAGTATAAAACACACAGTTAGGTTTAGTATAAAACACACAGTTAGGGGTAAGCATATAAGATACATTTAGGGTTTGGGTTAGTACTAAATAATACAATTATGGAAAGGGTTAGTACAAAAACGCATAATTGGGGTTAGCAATAGTTTAAAACATATTATTAGGGTTAGGGTTAGTATAAAACACACAATTAGGGTAAGGGGTTAGCATATAAGATACATTTAGGGTTAGGGTAAGTACAAAATTATACAATTAGGGTTTTAGTCGATGAAAACACAAATTAAGTGGTAGGGGTCAGTACAAAAAATACATTTATGATAAGGGTTAGTACAAAAAAATACATTTATGATAAGGGTTAGTACAAAAATGTATAATTAGGGTTATGATAAGTGTTAAACATATTATTAGGGTTAGGGTAAGTATAAAACACACAGTTAGGGTAAGCATATAAAGATACATTTAGGGTTAGGGTTAGTACAAATTATACAATTAGGGTACGGGTTAGTACAAAAACGCATAATAAGGGTTAGGGTAAGTGTAAAACATATTATTAGGGTTAGGGCTAGTATAAAACACACAATTAGGGTTAGGGGTTAGCATATAAGATAGGGTTAGGGTTAGGGTAAGAGTTAGTACAAAAACGTATAATTTGGGTTAGGGTTAGTGTAAAACATATTATTATGGTTAGGGTTAGTATAAAACACACAATTAGGGTTAGCGGTTAGCATATAAGATACATTTACAGTTAGGGTTAGTACAAAATAATACAATTAGGGTTATTCTCGATGAAAACACAAAATTAATGTTAGGCGTTAGTACAAAAAATACATTTATGATAAGGGTTAGTACAAAAACGTATAATAAGGGTTAGGGTTAGTATAAAACACGCAATTAGGGTCAGGGTTTAGCATATAAAGATACATTTAAGGTTAGGGCAAGTACAAAATAATACAATTAGGGTAAGGGTTAGTACAAAAACGCATAATTAGGGTTAGCAATAGTTTAAAACATATTATTAGGGTTAGGGTTAGTATAAAACACACAATTAGGGTAAGGGGTTAGCATATAAGATACATTTAGAGTTAGGGTAAGTACAAAATTATACAATTAGGGTTTTAGTCGATGAAAACACAAATTAAGTGGTAGGGGTCAGTACAAAAAATACATTTATGATAAGGGTTAGTACAAAAAAATACATTTATGATAAGGGTTAGTACAAAAATGTATAATTAGGGTTATGATAAGTGTTAAACATATTATTAGGGTTAGGGTAAGTATAAAACACACAGTTAGGGTAAGCATATAAAGATACATTTAGGGTTAGGGTTAGTACAAATTATACAATTAGGGTACGGGTTAGTACAAAAACGCATAATAAGGGTTAGGGTAAGTGTAAAACATATTATTAGGGTTAGGGCTAGTATAAAACACACAATTAGGGTTAGGGGCCAGCATATAAGATAGGGTTAGGGTTAGGGTAAGAGTTAGTACAAAAACGTATAATTTGGGTTAGGGTTAGTGTAAAACATATTATTATGGTTAGGGTTAGTATAAAACACACAATTAGGGTTATTCTCGATGAAAACACAAAATTAATGTTAGGGGTTAGTACGAAAAATACATTTATGATAAGGTTAGTACAAAAACGTATAATAAGGGTTAGGGTTAGTATAAAACACGCAATTAGGGTCAGGGTTTAGCATATAAAGATACATTTAAGGTCATGGTTAGTACAAAATAATACAATTAGGGTAAGGGTTAATACAAAAACGTATAACTAGGGTTAGGATAAGTGTCAAACATATTATTAGGGTTAAGGTTAGTATAAAACACACAATTAGGGTTAGGGGTTAGCATATAAGATACATTTACGGTTAGGGTTAGTACAAAATTACACAATTAGGATTATAGTCGATGAAAACACACAATTAATGGTAGGGGTTAGTACAAAAAATACATTTACGATAAGGGTTAGTACAAAGACGTATAATTAGGGCTAGGATTAGTATAAAACACACAATTAGGGTTAGGGTTTAGCATATAAAGATACATTTAGGGTTATGGTTAGTACTAAATTATACAATTAGGGTAGGGTTAGTACAAAAACGCATAATTAGGGTTAGCAATAGTTTAAAACATATTATTAGGGTTAGGGTTAGTATAAAACACACAATTAGGGTAAGGGGTTAGCATATAAGATACATTTAGGGTTAGGGTAAGTACAAAATTATACAATTAGGGTTTTAGTCGATGAAAACACAAATTAAGTGGTAGGGGTCAGTACAAAAAATACATTTATGATAAGGGTTAGTACAAAAATGTATAATTAGGGTTATGATAAGTGTTAAACATATTATTAGGGTTAGGGTAAGTATAAAACACACAGTTAGGGTAAGCATATAAAGATACATTTAGGGTTAGGGTTAGTACAAATTATACAATTAGGGTACGGGTTAGTACAAAAACGCATAATAAGGGTTAGGGTAAGTGTAAAACATATTATTAGGGTTAGGGCTAGTATAAAACACACAATTAGGGTTAGGGGTCAGCATATAAGATAGGGTTAGGGTAAGAGTTAGTACAAAAACGTATAATTTGGGTTAGGGTTAGTGTAAAACATATTATTATGGTTAGGGTTAGTATAAAACACACAATTAGGGTTAGCGGTTAGCATATAAGATACATTTACAGTTAGGGTTAGTACAAAATTATACAATTAGGGTTATTCTCGATGAAAACACAAAATTAATGTTAGGGGTTAGTACAAAAAATACATTTATGATAAGGGTTAGTACAAAAACGTATAATAAGGGTTAGGGTTAGTATAAAACACGGAATTAGGGTCAGGGTTTAGCATATAAAGATACATTTAAGGTTAGGGTTAGTACAAAATAATACAATTAGGGTAAGGGTTAATACAAAAACGTATAACTAGGGTTAGGATAAGTGTCAAACATATTATTAGGGTTCAGGTTAGTATAAAACACACAATTAGGGTTAGGGGTTAGCATATAAGATACAGTTACGGTTAGGGTTAGTACAAAATTATACAATTAGGGTTATAGTCCATGAAAACACAAAATTAATGGTAGGGGTTAGTACAAAAAATACATTTATGATAAGGGTTAGTACAAAAACGTATAATTAGGGTTACAGTTAGTGTAAAACATATAATTAGGGTTAGGGTTAGTATAAAACACACAGTTAGGGTTAGGGTTTAGCATATAAAAATATATTTAGGGTTAAGGTTAGTACAAAATAATACAATTATGGAAAGGGTTAGTACAAAAACGCATAATTGGGGTTAGCAATAGTTTAAAACATATTATTAGGGTTAGGGTTAGTATAAAACACACAATTAGGGTAAGCGGTTAGCATATAAGATACATTTAGGGTTAGGGTAAGTACAAAATTATACAATTAGGGTTTTAGTCGATGAAAACACAAATTAAGTGGTAGGGGTCAGTACAAAAAATACATTTATGAAAAGGGTTAGTACAAAAACGTATAATTAGGGTTAGGGTTAGTATAAAACACACAATTAGGGTTAGGGTTTAGCATATAAAGATATATTTAGGGTTAGGGTTAGTACAAAATAATACAATTAGGGTAAGGGTTAGTACAAAAACGCATAATTAGGGTTAGGGTTAGTGTAAAACATATTATTAGGGTTAGGGTTAGTATAAAACACACAATTAGCTTTAGGGGTTATTATATAAGATTCATTTAGGGTTAGGGTTAGTACAAAATTAAACAATTAGGGTTATAGTCGTTGAAAACACAGAATAAGTGGTAGGGGTTAGTACAAAAAATACATTTATGATAAGGGTTAGTACAAAAACGTATAATTAGGGTTAGGGTTAGTGTGAAACATATAATTAGGGTTAGGGTAAGTATAAAATACACAGTTAGGGTTAGGGTTTAGCATATAAAGATATATTTAGGGTTAAGGTTAGTATAAAATAATACAATTATGGTAAGGGTTAGTACAAAAACGCATAATTAGGGTTAGGGTTAGTGTAAAACATATTATTAGGGTTAGGGTTAGTGTAAAACATATTATTAGGGTTAGGGGTTAGCATATAAGATACATTTACGGTTAGGGTTAGTACAAAATTACACAATTAGGGTTATAGTCGATGAAAACACAAAATTAATGGTAGGGGTTAGTACAAAAAATACATTTATGATAAGTGTCAGTACAAAGACGTATAATTAGGGTTAGGATTAGTATAAAACACACAATTAAGGTTAGGGGTTAGCATATATGATACATTTAGGGTTATGGTTAGTACTAAATTATACAATTAGGTTTACAGTCGATGAAAACACAAAATTAGTAATAGGGGTTAGTACAAAAACGAATAATAAGGGTTAGGGTTAGTGTAAAACATATAATTAGGGTTAGGGTTAGTATAAAACACACAGTTAGGTTTAGTATAAAACACACAGTTAGGGGTAAGCATATAAGATACATTTAGGGTTTGGGTTAGTACTAAATTATACAACTAGGGTAAGGGTTAGTACAAAAACGCATAATTAGGGTTAGCAATAGTTTAAAACAATATTATTAGGGTTAGGGTTAGTCCAAAATTATACAATTAGGGTTATAGTCGATGAAAGCACAGAATAAGTGGTAGGGGTTAGTACAAAAAGTACATTTATGATAAGGGTTAGTACAAAAACGTATAATTAGGGTTAGGGTTAGTATAAAACACACAATTAGGGTTAGGGTTTAGCATATAAAGATATATTTAGGGTTAGGGTTAGTACAAAATAATATAATTAGGATAAGGGTTAGTACAAAAACGCATAATTAGGGTTAGGGTTAGTGTAAAACATATTATTAGGGTTAGGGTTAGTATAAAACACACGATTAGGGTTAGGGGTTATTATATAATATTCATTTAGGGTTAGGGTTAGTACAAAATTATACAATTAGGGTTATAGTCGATGAAAACACAAAATTAACGGTAGGGGTTAGTACAAAAAATTCATTTATGATAAGGGTTAGTACAAAGACGTATAATTAGGGTTAGGGTTAGTGTAAAACATATTATTAGGGTTAGGGTTAGTATAAAACACACAGTTAGGGTTAGGGTTAAGCATATAAAAATATATTAAGGGTTAAGGTTAGTACAAAATAATACAATTATGGAAAGGGTTAGTACAAAAACGCATAATTGGGGTTAGCAATAGTTTAAAACATATTATTAGGGTTAGGGTTAGTATAAAACACACAATTAGGGTAAGGGGTTAGCATATAAGATACATTTAGGGTTAGGGTAAGTACAAAATTATATAATTAGGGTTTAAGTCGATGAAAACACAAATTAAGTGGTAGGGGTCAGTACAAAAAATACATTTATGATAAGGGTTAGTACAAAAACGAATAATTAGTGTTAGGGTTAGTGTAAAACATATAATTAGGGTTAGGGTAAGTATAAAACACACAGTTAGGGTTAGTAAAAAACACACAATTAGGGTTAAGGGTTAGCATATAAGATACAGTTACGGTTAGGGTTAGTACAAAATTATACAATTAGGGTTATAGTCCATGAAAACACAAAATTAATGGTAGGGGTTAGTACAAAAAATACATTTATGATAAGGGTTAGTACAAAAACGTATAATTAGGGTTACAGTTAGTGTAAAACATATAATTAGGGTTAGGGTTAGTATAAAACACACAGTTAGGGTTAGGGTTTAGCATATAAAAATATATTTAGGGTTAAGGTTAGTACAAAATAATACAATTATGGAAAGGGTTAGTACAAAAACGCATAATTGGGGTTAGCAATAGTTTAAAACATATTATTAGGGTTAGGGTTAGTATAAAACACACAATTAGGGTAAGGGGTTAGCATATAAGATACATTTAGGGTTAGGGTAAGTACAAAATAATACAATTAGGGTTATTCTCGATGAAAACACAAAATTAATGTTAGGCGTTAGTACAAAAAATACATTTATGATAAGGGTTAGTACAAAAACGTATAATAAGGGTTAGGGTTAGTATAAAACACGCAATTAGGGTCAGGGTTTAGCATATAAAGATACATTTAAGGTTAGGGCAAGTACAAAATAATACAATTAGGGTAAGGGTTAGTACAAAAACGCATAATTAGGGTTAGCAATAGTTTAAAACATATTATTAGGGTTAGGGTTAGTATAAAACACACAATTAGGGTAAGGGGTTAGCATATAAGATACATTTAGAGTTAGGGTAAGTACAAAATTATAAAATTAGGGTTTTAGTCGATGAAAACACAAATTAAGTGGTAGGGGTCAGTACAAAAAATACATTTATGATAAGGGTTAGTACAAAAAAATACATTTATGATAAGGGTTAGTACAAAAATGTATAATTAGGGTTATGATAAGTGTTAAACATATTATTAGGGTTAGGGTAAGTATAAAACACACAGTTAGGGTAAGCATATAAAGATACATTTAGGGTTAGGGTTAGTACAAATTATACAATTAGGGTACGGGTTAGTACAAAAACGCATAATAAGGGTTAGGGTAAGTGTAAAACATATTATTAGGGTTAGGGCTAGTATAAAACACACAATTAGGGTTAGGGGCCAGCATATAAGATAGGGTTAGGGTTAGGGTAAGAGTTAGTACAAAAACGTATAATTTGGGTTAGGGTTAGTGTAAAACATATTATTATGGTTAGGGTTAGTATAAAACACACAATTAGGGTTAGCGGTTAGCATATAAGATACATTTACAGTTAGGGTTAGTACAAAATAATACAATTAGGGTTATTCTCGATGAAAACACAAAATTAATGTTAGGGGTTAGTACGAAAAATACATTTATGATAAGGTTAGTACAAAAACGTATAATAAGGGTTAGGGTTAGTATAAAACACGCAATTAGGGTCAGGGTTTAGCATATAAAGATACATTTAAGGTCATGGTTAGTACAAAATAATACAATTAGGGTAAGGGTTAATACAAAAACGTATAACTAGGGTTAGGATAAGTGTCAAACATATTATTAGGGTTAAGGTTAGTATAAAACACACAATTAGGGTTAGGGGTTAGCATATAAGATACATTTACGGTTAGGGTTAGTACAAAATTACACAATTAGGATTATAGTCGATGAAAACACACAATTAATGGTAGGGGTTAGTACAAAAAATACATTTATGATAAGGGTTAGTACAAAGACGTATAATTAGGGCTAGGATTAGTATAAAACACACAATTAGGGTTAGGGTTTAGCATATAAAGATACATTTAGGGTTATGGTTAGTACTAAATTATACAATTAGGGTAGGGTTAGTACAAAAACGCATAATTAGGGTTAGCAATAGTTTAAAACATATTATTAGGGTTAGGGTTAGTATAAAACACACAATTAGGGTAAGGGGTTAGCATATAAGATACATTTAGGGTTAGGGTAAGTACAAAATTATACAATTAGGGTTTTAGTCGATGAAAACACAAATTAAGTGGTAGGGGTCAGTACAAAAAATACATTTATGATAAGGGTTAGTACAAAAATGTATAATTAGGGTTATGATAAGTGTTAAACATATTATTAGGGTTAGGGTAAGTATAAAACACACAGTTAGGGTAAGCATATAAAGATACATTTAGGGTTAGGGTTAGTACAAATTATACAATTAGGGTACGGGTTAGTACAAAAACGCATAATAAGGGTTAGGGTAAGTGTAAAACATATTATTAGGGTTAGGGCTAGTATAAAACACACAATTAGGGTTAGGGGTCAGCATATAAGATAGGGTTAGGGTTAGGGTAAGAGTTAGTACAAAAACGTATAATTTGGGTTAGGGTTAGTGTAAAACATATTATTATGGTTAGGGTTAGTATAAAACACACAATTAGGGTTAGCGGTTAGCATATAAGATACATTTACAGTTAGGGTTAGTACAAAATTATACAATTAGGGTTATTCTCGATGAAAACACAAAATTAATGTTAGGGGTTAGTACAAAAAATACATTTATGATAAGGGTTAGTACAAAAACGTATAATAAGGGTTAGGGTTAGTATAAAACACGGAATTAGGGTCAGGGTTTAGCATATAAAGATACATTTAAGGTTAGGGTTAGTACAAAATAATACAATTAGGGTAAGGGTTAATACAAAAACGTATAACTAGGGTTAGGATAAGTGTCAAACATATTATTAGGGTTCAGGTTAGTATAAAACACACAATTAGGGTTAGGGGTTAGCATATAAGATACATTTACGGTTAGGGTTAGTACAAAATTACACAATTAGGATTATAGTCGATGAAAACACAAAATTAATGTTAGGGGTTAGTACAAAAAATACATTTATGATAAGGGTTAGTACAAAAACGTATAATAAGGGTTAGGGTTAGTATAAAACACGCAATTAGGGTCAGGGTTTAGCATATAAAGATACATTTAAGGTTAGGGTTAGTACAAAATAATACAATTAGGGTAAGGGTTAATACAAAAACGTATAACTAGGGTTAGGATAAGTGTCAAACATATTATTAGGGTTCAGGTTAGTATAAAACACACAATTAGGGAAAGGGGTTAGCATATAAGATACATTTAGAGTTAGGGTAAGTACAAAATTATACAATTAGGGTTTTAGTCGATGAAAACACAAATTAAGTGGTAGGGGTCAGTACAAAAAATACATTTATGATAAGGGTTAGTACAAAAAATACATTTATGATAAGGGTTAGTACAAAAATGTATAATTAGGGTTATGATAAGTGTTAAACATATTATTAGGGTTAGGGTAAGTATAAAACACACAGTTAGGGTAAGCATATAAAGATACATTTAGGGTTAGGGTTAGTACAAATTATACAATTAGGGTACGGGTTAGTACAAAAACGCATAATAAGGGTTAGGGTAAGTGTAAAACATATTATTAGGGTTAGGGCTAGTATAAAACACACAATTAGGGTTAGGGGTTATTATATAAGATTCATTTAGGGTTAGGGTTAGTACAAAATTATACAATTAGGGTTATAGTCGATGAAAACACAAAATCAATGGTAGGGGTTAGTACAAAAAATACATTCATGATAAGGGTTAGTACAAAAACGTATAATTAGGGTTAGGGTTAGTGTACACCATATAATTAGGGTTAGGGTAAGTATAAAACACACAGTTAGGGTTTAGCATATTAAGATATATTTAAGGTTAGGGTTAATACAAAAATACATTAACGATAAGGGTTAGTACAAAAACGCATAATGAGGGTTAGGGTTAGTGTAAAACATATTATTAGGGTGAGGGTTAGTATAAAACACACAATTAGGGTTAGTTTTTTTAATAAGATTCAATTAGGGTTAGGGTTAGTACAAAATTATACAATTAGGGTTATAGTCGTTGAAAACACAGAATTAGCGGTAGGGGTTAGTACAAAAATATATTTATGATAAGGGTTAGTACAAAAACGTATAATTAGGGTTAGGGTTAGTGTGAACCATATAATTAGGGTTAGGGTAAGTATAAAACACACAGTTAGGGTTAGCATAGAAAGATACATTTAGGGTTAGAGGTAGTACAAAATTATAGAACTAGGGTAAGGGTTAGTACAAAAACGCATAATTAGGGCTAGGATTAGTATAAAACACACAATTAGGGTTAGGGGTTAGCAAATAAGATACATTTACGGTTAGGGTTAGTACAAAATTATACAATTAGGGTTAAAGTCGATGAAAATACAAAATTAATGGTAGGGGTTAGTACAAAAAATACATTTATGTACAGGGTTAGTACAAAAACGAATAATTAGGGTTAGGGTTAGTGTAAAACATATAATTAGGCTTAGGGTTAGTATAAAACACACAGTTAGGGTTAGTATAAAACAAACAATTAAGGTTAGGGGTTATCATATAAGATACATTTAGGGTTAGGGTTAGTACAAAATTATACAACTAGGGTAAGGGTTAGTACAAAAACCCATAATTAGGGTAAGAATTGGTGTAAAACATAGTATTAGGGTTAGGGTTAGTATAAAACACACAATTAGGGTAAGGGGTTAGCATATAAGATACAGTTACGGTTAGGGTTAGTACAAAATTACACAATTAGGATTATAGTCGATGAAAACACAAAATTAATGTTAGGGGTTAGTACAAAAAATACATTTATGATAAGGGTTAGTACAAAAACGTATAATAAGGGTTAGGGTTAGTATAAAACACGCAATTAGGGTCAGGGTTTAGCATATAAAGATACATTTAAGGTTAGGGTTAGTACAAAATAATACAATTAGGGTAAGGGTTAATACAAAAACGTATAACTAGGGTTAGGATAAGTGTCAAACATATTATTAGGGTTCAGGTTAGTATAAAACACACAATTAGGGTAAGGGGTTAGCATATAAGATACATTTAGAGTTAGGGTAAGTACAAAATTATACAATTAGGGTTTTAGTCGATGAAAACACAAATTAAGTGGTAGGGGTCAGTACAAAAAATACATTTATGATAAGGGTTAGTACAAAAAATACATTTATGATAAGGGTTAGTACAAAAATGTATAATTAGGGTTATGATAAGTGTTAAACATATTATTAGGGTTAGGGTAAGTATAAAACACACAGTTAGGGTAAGCATATAAAGATACATTTAGGGTTAGGGTTAGTACAAATTATACAATTAGGGTACGGGTTAGTACAAAAACGCATAATAAGGGTTAGGGTAAGTGTAAAACATATTATTAGGGTTAGGGCTAGTATAAAACACACAATTAGGGTTAGGGGTTATTATATAAGATTCATTTAGGGTTAGGGTTAGTAGAAAATTATACAATTAGGGTTATAGTCGATGAAAACACAAAATCAATGGTAGGGGTTAGTACAAAAAATACATTCATGATAAGGGTTAGTACAAAAACGTATAATTAGGGTTAGGGTTAGTGTGAACCATATAATTAGGGTTAGGGTAAGTATAAAACACACAGTTAGGGTTTAGCATATTAAGATATATTTAGGGTTAGGGTTAATACAAAAATACATTTACGATAAGGGTTAGTACAAAAACGCATAATGAGGGTTAGGGTTAGTGTAAAACATATTATTAGGGTGAGGGTTAGTATAAAACACACAATTAGGGTTAGTTTTTTTTATAAGATTCATTTAGGGTTAGGGTTAGTACAAAATTATACAATTAGGGTTATAGTCGTTGAAAACACAGAATTAGCGGTAGGGGTTAGTACAAAATATATTTATGATAAGGGTTAGTACAAAAACGTATAATTAGGGTTAGGGTTAGTGTGAACCATATAATTAGGGTTAGGGTAAGTATAAAACACACAGTTAGGGTTAGCATAGAAAGATACATTTAGGATTAGAGGTAGTACAAAATTATAGAACTAGGGTAAGGGTTAGTACAAAAACGCATAATTAGGGCTAGGATTAGTATAAAACACACAATTAGGGTTAGGGGTTAGCAAATAAGATACATTTACGGTTAGGGTTAGTACAAAATTATACAATTAGGGTTAAAGTCGATGAAAATACAAAATTAATGGTAGGGGTTAGTACAAAAAATACATTTATGTACAGGGTTAGTACAAAAACGAATAATTAGGGTTAGGGTTAGTGTAAAACATAAAATTAGGCTTAGGGTTAGTATAAAACACACAGTTAGGGTTAGTATAAAACAAACAATTAAGGTTAGGGGTTATCATATAAGATACATTTAGGGTTAGGGTTAGTACAAAATTATACAACTAGGGTAAGGGTTAGTACAAAAACCCATAATTAGGGTAAGAATTGGTGTAAAACATAGTATTAGGGTTAGGGTTAGTATAAAACACACAATTAGGGTAAGGGGTTAGCATATAAGATACAGTTACGGTTAGGGCTAGTACAAAATTATACAATTAGGGTTATAGTCGATGAAAACACAAAATTAACGGTAGGGGTTAGTACGAAAATACATTTATGATAAGGGTTAGTACAAAAACGTATAATTAGGGTTAGGGTTAGTGTAAAACATATAATTAGGGTTAGAATTAGTATAAAACACACAGTTAGGGTTAGTATAAAACACACAGTTAGGGGTAAGCATATAAAGATACATTTAGGGTTTGGGTTAGTACTAAATTATACAATTAGGGTAAGGGTTAGTACAAAAACGCGTAATTAGGGTTAGCAATAGTTTAAAACTTATTATTAGGGTTAGGGTTAGTAAAAAATTATACAATTAGTGTTATAGTCGATGAAAGCACATAATTAGTGGTAGGGGTTAGTACAAAAAATACATTTATGATAAGGGTTAGTACAAAAACGAATAATTAGGGTTAGGGTTAGTATAAAACATACAATTAGGGTTAGGGTTTAACATATAAAGATATATTTATGGTAAGGGTTAGTACAAAATAATACAATTAGGGTAAGGGTTAGTACAAAAACGCGTAATTAGGGTTAGGGTTTGTGTAAAACATATTATTAGGGTTAGGGTTAGTATAAAACACACAATTAGGGTTAGGGGTTATTATATAAGATTCATTTAGGGTTAGGGTTAGTACAAAATTATACAATTAGGGTTATAGTCGATGAAAACACAAAATCAATGGTAGGGGTTAGTACAAAAAATACATTCATGATAAGGGTTAGTACAAAAACGTATAATTAGGGTTAGGGTTAGTGTGAACCATATAATTAGGGTTAGGGTAAGTATAAAACACACAGTTAGGGTTTAGCATATTAAGATATATTTAGGGTTAGGGTTAATACAAAAATACATTTACGATAAGGGTTAGTACAAAAACGCATAATGAGGGTTAGGGTTAGTGTAAAACATATTATTAGGGTGAGGGTTAGTATAAAACACACAATTAGGGTTAGTTTTTTTTATAAGATTCATTTAGGGTTAGGGTTAGTACAAAATTATACAATTAGGGTTATAGTCGTTGAAAACACAGAATTAGCGGTAGGGGTTAGTACAAAAATATATTTATGATAAGGGTTAGTACAAAAACGTATAATTAGGGTTAGGGTTAGTGTGAACCATATAATTAGGGTTAGGGTAAGTATAAAACACACAGTTAGGGTTAGCATAGAAAGATACATTTAGGATTAGAGGTGGTACAAAATTATAGAACTAGGGTAAGGGTTAGTACAAAAACGCATAATTAGGGCTAGGATTAGTATAAAACACACAATGAGGGTTAGGGGTTAGCAAATAAGATACATTTACGGTTAGGGTTAGTACAAAATTATACAATTAGGGTTAAAGTCGATGAAAATACAAAATTAATGGTAGGGGTTAGTACAAAAAATACATTTATGTACAGGGTTAGTACAAAAACGAATAATTAGGGTTAGGGTTAGTGTAAAACATATAATTAGGCTTAGGGTTAGTATAAAACACACAGTTAGGGTTAGTATAAAACAAACAATTAAGGTTAGGGGTTATCATATAAGATACATTTAGGGTTAGGGTTAGTACAAAATTATACAACTAGGGTAAGGGTTAGTACAAAAACCCATAATTAGGGTAAGAATTGGTGTAAAACATAGTATTAGGGTTAGGGTTAGTATAAAACACACAATTAGGGTAAGGGGTTAGCATATAAGATACAGTTACGGTTAGGGCTAGTACAAAATTATACAATTAGGGTTATAGTCGATGAAAACACAAAATTAACGGTAGGGGTTAGTACGAAAATACATTTATGATAAGGGTTAGTACAAAAACGGGTTAGTGTAAAACATATAATTAGGGTTAGAATTAGTATAAAACACACAGTTAGGGTTAGTATAAAACACACAGTTAGGGGTAAGCATATAAAGATACATTTAGGGTTTGGGTTAGTACTAAATTATACAATTAGGGTAAGGGTTAGTACAAAAACGCGTAATTAGGGTTAGCAATAGTTTAAAACTTATTATTAGGGTTAGGGTTAGTAAAAAATTATACAATTAGTGTTATAGTCGATGAAAGCACATAATTAGTGGTAGGGGTTAGTACAAAAAATACATTTATGATAAGGGTTAGTACAAAAACGAATAATTAGGGTTAGGGTTAGTATAAAACATACAATTAGGGTTAGGGTTTAACATATAAAGATATATTTATGGTAAGGGTTAGTACAAAATAATACAATTAGGGTAAGGGTTAGTACAAAAACGCGTAATTAGGGTTAGGGTTTGTGTAAAACATATTATTAGGGTTAGGGTTAGTATAAAACACACAATTAGGGTTAGGGGTTAGCATATAAGATACATTTACGGTTAGGGTTAGTACAAAATTACACAATTAGGGTTATAGTCGATGAAAACACAAAATTAATGGTAGGGGTTAGTACAAAAATACATTTATGTACAGGGTTAGTACAAAAACGAATAATGAGGGTTAGGGTTAGTGTAAAACATATTATTAGGGTTAGGGTTAGTATAAAACACACAATTAGGGTAAGGGGTTTGCATATATGATACACTTAGGGTTATGGTTAGTACTAAATTATACAATTAGGGTTATAGTCGATGAAAACACAAAATTAATCTTAGGGGTTAGTACAAAAATACATTTATGTACAGGGTTAGTACAAAAACGAATAATTAGGGTTAGGGTTAGTGTAAAACATATAATTAGGGTTAGGGTAAGTATAAAACACACAGTTAGGGTTAGTAAAAAACACACAATTAGGGCTAAGGGTTAGCATATACGATACAGTTACGGTTAGGGTTAGTACAAAATTATACAATTAGGGTAATAGTCCATGAAAACAAAAAATTAATGGTAGGGGTTAGTACAAAAAATACATTTATGATAAGGGTTAGTACAAAAACGTATAATTAGGGTAAGGGTTAGTGTAAAACCTATAATTAGGGTTAGGGTTAGTATAAAACACACAATTAGGGTTAGTATAAAACACACAGTTAGGGGTAAGCATATAAAGATACATTTAGGGTTTGGGTTAGTACTAAATTATACAATTAGGGTAGGGTTAGTACAAAAACGCATAATTAGGGTTAGCAATAGTTTAAAACATATTATTAGGGTTAGGGTTAGTATAAAACACACAATTAGGGTAAGGGGTTAGCATATAAGATACATTTAGGGTTAGGGTAAGTACAAAATTATACAATTAGGGTTTTAGTCGATGAAAACACAAATTAAGTGGTAGGGGTCAGTACAAAAAATACATTTATGATAAGGGTTATTACAAAAAATACATTTATGATAAGGGTTAGTACAAAAATGTATAATTAGGGTTATGATAAGTGTTAAACATATTATTAGGGTTAGGGTAAGTATAAAACACACAGTTAGGGTAAGCATATAAAGATACATTTAGGGTAAGGGTTAGTACAAATTATACAATTAGGGTACGGGTTAGTACAAAAACGCATAATAAGGGTTAGGGTAAGTGTAAAACATATTATTAGGGTTAGGGCTAGTATAAAACACACAATTAGGGTTAGGGGTTAGCATATAAGATAGGGTTATGGTTAGGGTAAGAGTTAGTACAAAAACGTATAATTTGGGTTAGGGTTAGTGTAAAACATATTATTATGGTTAGGGTTAGTATAAAACACACAATTAAGGTTAGCGGTTAGCATATAAGATACATTTACAGTTAGGGTTAGTACAAAATAATACAATTAGGGTTATTCTCGATGAAAACACAAAATTAATGTTAGGGGTTAGTACAAAAAATACATTTATGATAAGGTTAGTACAAAAACGTATAATAAGGGTTAGGGTTAGTATAAAACACGCAATTAGGGTCAGGGTTTAGCATATAAAGATACATTTAAGGTCATGGTTAGTACAAAATAATACAATTAGGGTAAGGGTTAATACAAAAACGTATAACTAGGGTTAGGATAAGTGTCAAACATATTATTAGGGTTAAGGTTAGTATAAAACACACAATTAGGGTTAGGGGTTAGCATATAAAGATACATTTAAGGTCATGGTTAGTACAAAATAATACAATTAGGGTAAGGGTTAATACAAAAACGTATAACTAGGGTTAGGATAAGTGTCAAACATATTATTAGGGTTAAGGTTAGTATAAAACACACAATTAGGGTTAGGGGTTAGCATATAAGATACATTTACGGTTAGGGGTTAGCATATAAGATACATTTACGGTTAGGGTTAGTACAAAATTACACAATTAGGATTATAGTCGATGAAAACACAAAATTAATGGTAGGGGTTAGTACAAAAAATACATTTATGATAAGGGTTAGTACAAAGACGTATAATTAGGGTTAGGATTAGTATAAAACACACAATTAGGGTTAGGGTTTAGCATATAAAGATACATTTAGGGTTATTGTTAGTACTAAATTATACAATTAGGGTAGGGTTAGTACAAAAACGCATAATTAGGGTTAGCAATAGTTTAAAACATATTATTAGGGTAAGGGTTAGTATAAAACACACAATTAGGGTAAGGGGTTAGCATATAAGATACATTTAGGGTTAGGGTAAGTACAAAATTATACAATTACGCATGTATGTTAAGGACGTTTTATATGCATTTTATTGAAAATAAATACTATATATTTTGGAGTAAAACAACTTTTTATTCCGTTCGTATATTTCACAAATTTTGATGTTTTTACATGTGTATGGTCCTAAACTTTTATTTTATTCAATATAATTTTTAATTATATATTGCAATACACAAGTCACGTGATCTTTAAAAGTGAAAGTAGATGCATCGGTAAATAAAGCCATAGAACAAGCGGTAAATCAGGCCAATACTCAATAAAAAGATGACTACCGTGTCCTATTCTCATCGATTTCCAACATTATCGGTGCTCATTCTTGAGAAAGTCGTTAACATACTTTATATTTTCGGTTTTAGTTCATTAAGGACAATAAAATCACTGGTTTACGAAAAATTATTTGTTATTAATTAAATAATTTTGCCAATCAAACGATTGAGCAGCAATTTTCCTAATTTATATTTATTCTTTTAAGCGTATGTTTAATTTCGTCTCAATCGGAGTTGATTTGACCTTTGTTCTGTTCGATTTTCCATGCAACATATTAATTAAGACCTAATTTGCATATAAGTACGGCCAGTAACAAACGTTTAACTGACGTTAATTTATAAACGTCGCACAAATACGGACAATATAAGTCAATTATTTCCGGAACGCGTTTGACACTATACGTTGAAACCAGTTTACTTTAAAAAAGAATTCTACTTATCGTTTTTTTAACGAGTCGGTATTGCACATTAATCGCAAAATATATATTAATGAATGAAGAAAGGCAAATATGATTTTCAAAGCTACAATTTCCATACCAATAAAAAGGGGGGAGGGACTAGACCAATATTTGCCGATTTTAAATGATAAAATCCCCTACTAAACATATACGAATTTAGCATATATTTTAGAATAAGGATTAGTTTTACAATACCGACACCTGGATTTATAGTACTACATATAAACCACAGTTGAACAAATGTACCATGCGATGCATTAATATTAACGTTTAAATTCCCCGTTTTCTGTATATCCATCTTTCATCTTTCAACATTTTATGATTTTGTCTATTGAGCAGATTTGCCATTATCTGGTTGCATATAGTAAAATTACAATATTTTCTCGTTGTAGGATTTAAAGACTGGCCACATTGGACACAATGGCAGCCTCAAAAACTTACCAGCATCGATGACAAGATTCCTGCTACTCTTTACGAACACTTTCTTGAATAAAAAACCCTTTGTATTTCATAAAATATTTCTCTCTCTCTCAAATAAAGCTTGCAGTGTATATATACAGACAAAAAGTGGGTTTTGATGTTTGTGTTCATTAAAAAAAATAATTTTAAGGCATAAAAGTAGGCGAATATGTATGGATCTGGAAAGAGCATCTCTGACGAGTCTTTGAAACACATTCAAGATTGTTTTGTATATGGTTTGAATTTTTTTTGCATGGTGTGTTTGTTCTGACGTTTAGGTCTTTTTTATTTACTGGCAATTAAGTTTCATATAATTTTTATGATGCTTTTTGGACTTTTTTTGGTTTTCACATCAAATTTTGGCTTCAAGCAACACTGATGAGACTGGTAAATGAGCAATAAGCTAAAATATGTGCATGTCATTTCTAAAGAAAAGTATTTAATCTGTTCTTAGCCTTCATCTTGACATATATTCAATGAAGAGTAGCTTTGGTTGTCCCTTTATGGAACCCCTTAAGCTGCAAATAAAAAAAACACAAATACTATAAACAATTTTATTTTTAAAGTTTGCACATATCACATAAAGCAAAATAACAAAAAAAGAGAAAAAATGTATGAATTTATTTTTTTGGCTTTTAAATACAAAGTCTCATTTGAATGTGAAAAACATACTACACAAGATGGAAGGCACATAGACATGTCACCTTGAAACATTCAAAATGAATATTTGTAATTTTGTTAAAATTCTTATAACTCGGGCAACTAAAGACGAGGAGTCTATCTTGTATTGGGATCTAGCTACCAAAGGGGAAATTGAAAAAAATGAAGATCTAACAAAAAAGTATCTTACAGGCATTCCAAAGCCAAAATATGATACCACACTGAGTCCATTACACAGATATAACAACTATAATACCTATATTAATGAATGTCCTAGACTCCAAATGTCATATGAGCAATTTAGACTCTTATTACCAAGATTACAAAAATATGTAACTACAAATTCTTACTGGCGTAAATGCAACAAGTCTCAAGATAAGACAATATTCCTCGAGTCATTTTCAACTTTTAATTGGTTTAAGCTGCCACTTGCAGAAGAAAAGAAGAAACACAAGTTAGAAGACTGCATTGAATGCTTCAATGTCAACCCTGAGGTTTCAATATTACATGAATCCGCACACCACACTGGACATGCAGTGGTTAACTTATGCAATAACATTACAGAAGCAATAATTAGTAACTCTCCTCCCAATAATACAATTGAACAAGAGGTTCAGCAATTTGTCCGAGTTCTCACCCCCATAGCAAGCGACAAATTAAACATTAACTTGTCAAACACAATAGCAAAGGTTATGAAACTGACACCCAAAAAGAGTGCTGCTGTCAAAAAAAGGGAACAACACGAGTTATTGAAAGAAAACAAGGAAAATATTTCACAATCCCTCATTTCGAACGATGCAGATGTAGAATATTGTTTGGCATCAGGTAAATCATACAGCGAGTATGAACGCGACAGACTCTTTAATAGTCACATTTCAAGAGAGGACGCTGAAATAAAGGTCAACTCCAAACCCAATCGTCAATCAAGGAAACATCATGGGAATTTCAATAAATATAAATTTGACAAAGAGAAATTCATTACAGAAATGAAGAGCTATAAAAAAGGGGACGAAATTAACTGGAGACAATTAGCTCTTAAATACAACATTCAAAATTCGGAAGGTAAATGTCCTTTAAATGGCGGACAAGTATTGCAACAATTTGCCATATCCAATGGAATTGACACTACAATTTTCAATATCAACAAACGAGTTAGTGGTCGAGACTACTCACAGAGAGTACGAAGGGCTAAAAAGAGAATCACCAAAAGGTTATCTGTGCCATCTGTACGACCAGCTAAGCACATAAAATCAATAATAAAGGCAAGAATAGCAAGTGGTCACATAAAACTAGGCAGTAAAATTGTACAGCAAACACTGAAGTCTAATTCCATTGATGAATCAGGTAATGCTGCTTAATAACTAACCTTACTATTAACATAAACATAAACATAGATCACAAGTACACCCCCCCTACTTATATATTTGTCAAATTTGCACGCGTTCTTATTATAATACATTTAGTGCATAACGTTTCATAAGATCAGACTAACACAAAGTAAACTGCACGACTACAGATAAAAAATTATATAAAAAGTCTCCCAACTTTTGTTGATTGGTGATATTGAATACACATTTTATGTAAATGTGTTAAATGAGCAAAAAAACCCTGAAATTAAATCCCATATTTTTCAATTGGTGAAATCCAGCCAAAAATGATCAAACTTGAATGTATTTGATTATTTTAAAATCAGGAAGAAGGTGAGCAACAGACTTGAAATTAATTTCTACAATATGAAATAGTAGTTGCTGAGAAAACCATTTTTTTCAAAGCCCGACATTCACCATACTATAAACCTGATTCTTTTTTTATGAAACCATATTCTAAGTCAATGCATTTGATGTGGGGCAAGAGATTATTTAAAACAAGCTCTCAAAACACATCAAACACCAACTGACATAAAATAGGGCTATCAAAAATATTTCACACTAACATCAAATACTTAAACAAAATAATCAAAATTTTAGAAACTAAATTTCAAAACAATAATTATTCTTCATGAGCCTTTCATACTTTTCAAAATCTTTGTATTCTGTAGTATCTCAAACTATTTCATGGATTCGTGTTAATAAAGACACTTTCGGCTTTGGTTGTTTTCAGGGATTCAGGTTGGAATGGACAATTACAGTTTGTTATTTTGCATTTGGGAAAAAAATACAATCAGACCCATTAGCTCAATCAGAAATAAACTGAGAGCTGCATATTTGTGAATTAAAAAAGTGTCATAAAACTAGAGTTATTAAAAAAATAATCTTCCATATTTGAAGGTGAAGCCTATAGGACTTAAAATTTTGAAACAAAGAATCTTATGAAAAAGTTACATATCAAAAGTTTGTAGATTTCTATTTTATCTTGTATCATAAAATGGAATTTTCTACATGCCTTCCATAATGAAGTGTTGTATTTAGACGGACATGCTATTAATATCTATATACATAATAACCCATTTATATATTGAATTAATATAAAGGTTGAAAAGAACAATTATCAACCCCCATAAAATTCCAGTGGTAATATCAAATTGTATTTATACTGCAATAATTATACTATTTGAGCTGCATACATCAATATAAGTGATATACAGACAATGTTGTATGACCCCCTCCCTTTTTAACACGATAATTTATCAACTTTTTAAAAAATGTTTAGTTTTTGGAAAAATACTCTGAACAAAAACAACAAGATTTTGCAGTATAGATACAATAATAGTACACATTGTATTTATACAAATATGACTCGAAACAAGAAAATGCTCTAAAAACTTGTCTTTTCTTGTTTCTAAGCCTCATCTATATATTTTTTTTTAATGTCAAGACAATGTACTATTATAATGTCTATGTAAACAGGTAAGTATAAAAAGCTTTAGTTCTTTGCATTTATACATTATACAAAATTTGATAAAAAACATTTTTTCAACATTGCTTCAATTTTATACAAGTATTAAAGGCATTCACAAAATGTAACATTAATTACATCAATAATATTGTTGCATGCGCAACAGTCTAGCTCAGTAGCTCAATAAAAGTAGACATTTCATTTTCACAACATTCTTCAACTTCATGTACATGTATTTGTTTACAGTTTTCTGCAGTCAAGTCTTCCTTCTTTTGTAAATCACTTCTTTTCTTTAATACTTGCATTTGCATTTTTGCAAAGGCAAGATCATACTCGTTTTTAAATGTTTTGGCACATGTAAGGATTACTCTTCATAAGGCCCAAATAAAAATAGAAAGTTTGCTTATCCAGACCCTACCTATCCAAATAAATTCATGTATAAAACAAGTTTTACTACATATATATTATATATAGCAATTTTAATGTTATTATAAATACAGTTCTTTTCTAACTTAATTGCTTTTAAGACGCCTCTTACAACAAGCTGAGTCTGCTGTAGGCTTATTCTTTCCTGAGCCCACACGGGGGAAATCATTAATTTAATTAGAATTAATAATGCCGGCACCGTAAACAAATACATTCACATGCCCTCTTTTTGTATATAGTGAGTTATCTCCCATTTGCAGATTTATCTCTTTCCTGAAGGTATTTTATACTAGTTACTGTGGGAAAATTAAAGTTTGTCTGCATTTATTCTTTAGTTGGCCAAAAAAAAATTCTACAAGTTAATTAAAGTTATTTTCAAAAATGTATTTAACATGTTTTCCTATCCTAACTAGGTGCAATAAGTCCATTAAATAATTTATAAAATATAAAAACCTTATTTTTCCCATTCATTGCAATGTAATATACCTATCGTAATGGAGGACAACTCTTGCAAATGGGAGATAACTCACTAATTACAAATATAGGGAATTGCAGTAACATTTACATATTCAATTCAAATAAATGTAATTAATAATGATACTCCTTTCTAATGTTTCAGGAAACATGGTAGAGAAACAAAATACAGTTTACAGTAGAAAATTTGATTTAGTCGACATTAGAAAGGAGTTGTTACAAGAGCATGAAAATGCAGGATTGATTAGAATTTTTACAGATGATGAGTACAATAATCTTAATGATGATGAGCTGATGGAAAGGTATTTTTTTTTCTTATACTGAAAAAAAATATTAAGTCAAAAATGTCTGGATTTAACAGGAGGTTTGGCACAACAGACAGAAACACCCCATAATGTGGATGCTGTTTACCAAATATCTTGGGACTGACAAGTAATTGCTGAGAAAACGATTACCACTTTTACTCAATGTCATTCACTATTTCAAATTTTCCACTACTTACTAGAAAACATAAGGGAGCCGAGCTGAACACAATCCTAGAACTTGCATATACAGACAAATTACAAAAACATCATTAGAAAACAACAACACTGAATCCATTTCAGCGAAGTTTCATCGAATACAATGCATTAATCATATAAACGTACAATATTTATGGAATTAATGGGACATATTAATATTATACAATATTGGACTGCCCAATTATTTTAGTTCAAATATATGGACATATATATTTTTAACATAGAATGCATTAAAATTTGTTTCAGTAAAAACTCGCATACAAAATATTAAACATAGAAAATGGCTGGATTTTTTTCAGGAAGTCGGTGAGGAACAGATATAAAAATCAAGTCTTATTTGAGACTTTTAATTATGCTGCATACCAAATAGCAAGCGGGTAGTTGCCAAAAAACCGTTAATACATATCTACCGCCATCTGCCATCCCACCATTTTCTTCCAGAAATCCAGCCAAAATATATAATAATTTTAAATGCAGAATTTTTACTTTGCCTTGTAAATTTTATTTAAAAATTTGCAAGTCATTACTTGCACATACAACAATGTTACTAATATTCTTTCAGGTATGCAAGATTAAATATGGACCCCCCTGAAAATAATGCTCGACAGATTCTTCAAAACCTTGAAAGGAACAGACAACTCAAATTGTGGCATGATCATTCCGACATACTCAACCACACATATGTTCTATTCATGATAAGTGCCATTTATGATCCAGCAAATTACCTAACCAATGACGAGTATAAAACAAAATTTCCAGACAAGAAACCAGTCGATGTAGCATCTCTAGTGGAACATCCTAAATTGTACATTCTTGGCCAATCAAAAAGTTCAGACAGGGAGCAGCTTTTGTATGTTAAAGACCGCGTCACCGATTTGATAGACTTGTCTAACCCTATCCAGTCTATGAACAACACTGATATTGTCGACACTTTAAGGTATTTTAGTGGAGATGGTCCAGCCCGCCAATTTGAAAGTGGCCAGCAAAGGGGTGGACATTACAGTTGTCTATGTGGCATTAGAGCAGAAGACCATCAAAATTTGGCATGTGCATGGACAAAAACTTTAAAAACCTTAGAAGAGAGGCGTCAAATATATCTGAAAGGTATATTGTGGTATGAAAAACAAGGATCAATCAATCCATTTGTAAATCTAAAAAAGGGGGAATTGGAAGAGGAACTTGAATCCAGAGGACTTAATACCTCAAACAAAACGAAAGCTGAATTAGTCACTGACCTCCAGGAATCCTTAGAAGGAATACAGCGCCCACCAGCTGTTATGTGGGAAAATCCCAAATTATCAACAAAGGATCTTAACATTGAAATGTACGAAGTGCTTGCAGCAGAGCCACTACATGACATTACTAATGTCGTTCAAAACTTGATACAGGAACTACCATGTCACATTCAAGATAAAACTGTACAGAAAGAGTATGAACAGTTTTGCAGCACCACCATAGGAGATAAAAACCAAATCAAGGGCTCAGACGCTAGACTTTTTGCTATAAGATTAGCGAAATTCACAGAAAAATTGCACAAAAATGGACGAGTGGACAAACAAATATATCATCTTTGCAATTCTTTAGTCAACATCATTCAGTTATGCTATGACCACCACAGCAACAGATGCCCAAGAAACATCTTGCGCTTCTATAATCAATGTTATGTATTTGCTACTATGTGCATTGCAGTAATTGGAACCCCCACTAAACTATCAACTAGAAAATTCTACGGGAATCACTTCCATAGTTTGACCACCCACGCCCCTGAAATATTTAGATTAATATGCCTTAGATCACTTGTACCAGAGGAAGAAGAGCGCACTTTTGGCGATCTACGATCAATATCTAAAAGAACTAGCAACAGGAAACCATCTTACACAGTAGATAATATGGTCATGCGCAGTAGAAGTCAACAAAAATACAGATCCGTCAGCTCATTCCAACAACAAGATTCAATTATTAGTAAACAAGCAACATTATTAGAACATCAAGTAGATACAACAATTAATATTACAACAGTTTTGAAACATCCATACAGGTTTCAGGCACATCTAAAAAGAATAGCTGATTTTCTGCTGTGTGGCAAGGGCGTGTGGTGGACAACCTCTGAATCTTCCATCATCTTCTTGGATTCACCAGACAGGTCACATACGTCACCGAAAGGTCCACCTTTGCACCACTTCAGATCATGGACATTAGACAGGGAACATGAATACCTGAAAGAAAAATGGGACCAATGTTTAGACCAGATACAATGCATTCCACTACACAAAATAAAACTACAAGATGGTTCCTACAAATATACTACAGCTTTTGAGCAAGAAGATGAGAGTGGTAAGACATTTTGATGTTGATGGTTTTTTTTTGGACGAGAAATAAATATGAATTTTAAAAAGTTTAATATACAGCCACTGGACATAAATATAGAAAAAAAACTCACTTAGGAACACTTTCCATCTTTAAATTTAGGTCATTCTGACACTTGTTTGTCTAATTGATTGTCAGAGATATTTCAGATATAGTCAGGACTTAAACAAGTTGTTTTATATTTTTAAATAAAAGTTTTTATAATACAACAAAGTATAGACAGTCAACCATACAAACTGAAAATTTGGCCCAAAAAATAAAAGTTTAAAAAAGTGTCACTTGAGACAAAATGTTATATACAAGTGACAAAAGTTCTAATTTCATTAAAAACAATTTTTTTCAAAAATATTCGATGTATTTTCAAGAAACTTTTATATGAACTTTCTCAAATAGTAATCACTTTCTCGACTGTAAAATCTGATCATCTGAACATAAAGTTTCATTAGTATTAAAATTTTCAGATGCTGAGAGTACAGTGACAGAAAGCTTGATTCAGGATGAGGACATTGGAGGTACATTTTAACCACAAGACAGAAATTTCTTTTCTTACCAACATCATTATCTATTCTAGATCAAGAACCAAGCCATAAGCTAATGTGGATCATAATATATCAAGTTTATAGTGCAAGTGCAGCCTTTGTTGCAGCCACCATAAATGAAGATGAAGTTAATTTTTTATGCAGATGTCATTATAATTAGATTAAAATATCTGAGAAGCATATTTTTAGCATTATTTAATATTCATAAAATGTTTAATATTAAAAATGTAAATACATATCAGCAAAGGAGACCATTTGTTAAACTAAACAGGAAAAATGTAAAAACAAATATTGTTATTTAGGAGTATTACAATTTTATTTATATTTTAGTGGACCAGAGTACAGTTATAGAAAGTGTACATGTAGTTCCAGATGAAGACATTGAACATGTTGGAGGTAAATTTGTATTATTAAAATAAAGATAAAAAGAATGTGTTCATGCGATAAAGCTTGTGATACTTAGCCAAAGTTCAAATCATTCTCATGTACAGTTTCTGAGAAAATCTTAAAGAAACAAATTGAACAAGGAAATGTGTCAAGATGACACTGATGCCCCGCTGGCAAATAAAATAATACTGTTATTTTTACTAGGCGTAATTTAAGTCAAAATCAGTGAACCAGAACAAAACTCAAACTTGACCCGTTACTCATCATGGTAGACTCACACACCAAAAATCTTTTGAATATATGCAAGGATGTCGAAAAAATTGCGGAAAACTTTTATATTTAAAAAATTTGCCAAGTCCAAGGGTCATAATTTAGGTCAAAATCAGTTGACCGGAACAAAACTCAAACTTGACCTGTAACTCTTCATTGTAGACTCACATACCAAAAATCTTTTATATATATATGCAAGGATGTCGAAAAAAATGCGGAAAATTAAAGTGTGACGGACGGACGGACAAACAGACCGAAAAAATATATGCCCCACAAATTGGAAAAGACGGACATGAGTAAAACTTAATGCTTGACTTTTTTAACTCTATAATCGTGGCTTGGCATGAACAATGCATTTTCCTAAAAACAAGTCTCTTGCTGAAATTTCAAACTACCTGCTATTACATGTAATTACATTCTTTTACATGTGTAGATTATCAGAGTACAGTAAGGGAACAGAGACAAAGCTTGGTCCAAGATGAAGATGGTGAAGGTATTCATAACAGATTTTTATTTATTTTTATTTTGTTCAAAAAATTAGATTTCATTAAGCAGGAAGTAAAGTTGTGACAAGTATTTATTGAGTCACTGGTCAATTATTTCGGGCTTCTTTGTTTAAAAAAAACTGTTGCATAATGCAAATAATTTTAACATTTTCTTATACGACATTTCACATTTATTTTAAAACCCTTTTTCAAACTTCATGAAATTCATCAAAACAATTTTCAAATTTGATTAGTTGTCAAAGAAAGCATGGTGATTTTCTTTCAGCAAAGGACACAGAACAACACGAGCAAGCAAACACGACACAACATGAGCAAGCAAACAGAATAGAGATATTTGGTAAGATGATAACTTTTTTTTGTGTTAAATTACCTAATCTTTCTTTTTTCAATGCAGGTCAGGTTTGCATTAACCTTCAGATTTCAGATGTTTTATAGCCCTTAGCCAAATACGGTGTTATACTGAAAATACATGTACCCTAGGAATCAAGTTATACTTACATTTACACTCAAATGAAATGCTGCAACAGGAACAACATACAAGGACACACTAAACATCAGAACAGTTAATGACCAGTGACCTAAAAAAAAATTAAGATTAAAACATCATTTTAAATAAATATATCTGTAATCACTGTAAAATTTCAGAAAGATCTAATGTTTGATTTTTTAGATTTAGATAAACAAGACAGGCACCCCATAGCGCGAGGGACAGACAGAGTGACCAGACTACTAGGCCTGCTTTCGCCTGTCCCCGATGCATGTAAAAATATGTAGATTTTTTAAAACTTTATATTATTTCAGCTGAAGTGCATATCAATAGAACTGAGATGAAAGAACATGTACAAGAAATTGAACAAATCAACCAACACAACATTGAAGATTGTAAGTAAATGCGGTTATGAGGTCTCCCTTGAATATTACATGCACATCTACATGTGATGTTCTTCCTTCATGAAAAGTTTAATCAAAATCTTAATACGGTTTAAGGTGAGTAAAGTTTTATCAAATTCTGTTTAGTCTGTTAGAAGCGCTTACGAGCTACAATGTACATGTATGTGGACAGACAGACAGGGTGATTCCTGTATCAAGCTTGCAGCAACAAAACATTAATAAAACTTTTTTGTTGTGAAATAAGCATTTAAATTTTTTTATGTATTGCTTAAGGGTGCGACTTTAATACTCCAGAAAAACATATTTTAATTGAAGTGTTGTACCACAAATCAATCAGTTGAAAATATTTATAATAAATATGAATATTGAACAATCAAGTTTTCTTTAACATTTTAACATGTTAATTTTAATAACAAATTTGAGAATGGAATTTTTTGTTGCTTTAAGTTAACAAAAGGAGGAGAACTAATTATATTGAAGAGAAGGAACAAGAGTTTTCAAGTAAACATACAGGTACTATATAATATAATGTATAATACTTACAAATACAATACAAAACTTAGTAGTACATGAATACACTGTAAAAAATTATTCTGTTACACTATTTCACATGTTTCATATGTGTCGCTGTTCAGCTCCTGAAAATATCAAGAACATGAAAGAATAAACTATATTGCAATATTCATCATTTTAGTACATGCATGTGGATATTTAACCAGATTTTATGGTTTCCAAAACCTTTTTTTACATGTGTATATAATTACAAATGTACATATACACATGTAAAAAAGATTTTGGAAAATTAATATATAAATTGAAGTCTATAGGACTCTGTACGGCAACCCCGCCTAGCATATAATGCATGCCGCTTATAGCGTGACGCTACGGTGACTCCCTAAAAAAGAAGTTCCTATAACGTCCTTATAAACGTCATGCATTACATACCCCGGAATCTACTATTTTTGAGTATAGCATTAGCAATTATACTTCAATTATATAAATATATCAAATTATTCTTAGGACAAAAAGAAGCACGTAATTACCAACCAGCAGCAGTAATCAGCGCTGCCACTAGCAGTAGAAAGTCTTGCAAGCAACCGGCAGCTGTAATCGGCATTAGCAGATCTTGCAAGCGACAACTTTTCTCAATTTCATCACAGGCTTCAGGTAATGCTTTAGACTATTTAGATTTATCTTAGCATTTGGAAAACATCCATCGATATAAATTTAACAAAGGCATATAACCATGGTAATGCATAAATGGCTATGTACATGTATGTCCTAGGCTGCATAAAAATCCAAACCACACGATCTTGAAACTATATACCTGCAGACCCACAAAAATTATGCCAGCAGACCATAAAAATGAAGAAAATTGTGAGCAAGCTCATGCACAGATACCCCTGCTTAATATTGGACACTATATTGCTAAAAAAAAAATTGGAAGTCCAATTGTCTCCCCTTAATGATATATCCAACAGCAATGAAAATTTTGCATGCACAACATGTACTTCCTTCATGTAAATTTTGTTTAAAATCATTTTGGAAATGTAATTTTATATTGAATACATGACATTAATGTTATATCACATGTATGACAAAATTGATGAAGCTAAGGGTGTACATTGTACATGTTTGTATTTTTTTCAGATGCAAAACAACCAAAACCGAAAGTGTCTTTATTAACACGAATCCATAAAATAGTTGGAGATACTACAGAATACAAAGATTTTGAAAAGTATGAAAGGCTCACGAAGAATAATCCTTCTGATAAAACATTTAAAAACAAGTACGAACTTGCCTTTGCAAAAATACAAATGCAAGTATTAAAGAAAAGAAGTGATTTACAAAAGAAGGAAGACTTGACTGCAGAAAATCAAACACAAATACGTGAAATTGAAGTAATGTTGAGAAAATGGAATGTCTACTTTTATTAGCTGAGCTAGACTTAATGTCATGACTATTTATTGATGTAACAAATGTTATACATGTATTTGTGAATCTGCTTTAAATTATTTTACATACATTGTGCAACAATGATCAATAAACTGAATTTTTTATATAGCATACATATATGATTCAAATACATGTAACCGGTTCAAATAATGTTCATTGACTATATAATTTTTACTGTAAAATTAGAAAAAAAATAGGGCATGTAATGGGACATTAAATGATACCCCGCCACGTTATAATATCAAAAGTTCATAAAATTTGATTTCAAAGTGGCCTTTCTGGAAAACTATTTTTCATATCAAGCTGGAAATTGAACTTGACCTGTATTTTATTGTACTCAATAGCTGTACAAAATATCATTTGAATCCCATGAAGCGTTTTCAAGTTATTGGTTGGAAACTCTAAATTTCATGAAATTTGATTTCTCAAAGTGGCCTATCTCGAAAATTATTTATTGGATCATGGTGGAAATCAAACTTGACCTGTATTTTATTGTACTAAACAGCTGTGCAAAATATCATTCAAATCCTTTGACGCGTTTTCAAGTTATTGGTCGGAAACCTTCGGGGGACGGACAGACACCGAAAAAAACTGAGGGTATAACATAATACCCTGCCACTTTGTGTGGCGGGGTATAAAAACAAAAGGGTTACATATTTAATGTAATTCATACTTCTTTCTTTAAATCTGGCTAACATATTATTTTAGAAAAATATGATTGTCTGATACATGTAGTCTTTATTGTATTGTTCTGTTCCAACATAATTAAGTAGAAGTTACTACATACTTCTCCAACTAATATGTGACAAAGTTTGGTATTTTGGAGTACAGTGTATGTACATGCATTTTGGGCTTGTCATAATTTCGTTCATGGTCAGTTGCATGAATGATATTGTATTTTGTTCTTGGTCAGTTACATGTATATTGTATGATACTGTGTTTCATTCGTGGTCAGTTACATGAATGATTTTGTATTTCGTTCAGGGTCAGTTACATGTATGATACTGTATTTCATTTGTGGTCAGTTACATGTATGTCTATGATATTGTATTTTGTTCGTGGTCAGTTACATGTATGATATTGTATTTCGTTCATGATCAGTTACATGTATGATATTGTATTTTGTTCGTAGTCAGTTACATGCACGATATTGTATTTCGTTGTGGTCAGTTACATGTATGATATTGTATTTTTTTCATGGTCAGTTACATGTATGACATTGCATTTCATTCGTGGTCAGTTACATGTATGATATTGTATTTTGTTAGTGGTCAGTTACATGCACGATATTGTATTTCGTTGTGGTCAGTTACATGTATATTGTATTTTTTTCATGGTCGGTTACATGTATGATATTGTATTTTGTTAGTGGTCAGTTACATGCACGATATTGTATTTCGTTGTGGTCAGTTACATGTATGATATTGTATTTTTTTCATGGTCAGTTACATGTATGACATTGCATTTCATTCGTGGTCAGTTACATGTATGATATTGTATTTTGTTAGTGGTCAGTTACATGCACGATATTGTATTTCGTTGTGGTCAGTTACATGTATATTGTATTTTTTTCATGGTCGGTTACATGTATGATATTGTATTTTGTTAGTGGTCAGTTACATGCACGATATTGTATTTCGTTGTGGTCAGTTACATGTATATTGTATTTTTTTCATGGTCAGTTACATGTATGACATTGCATTTCATTCATGGTCAGTTACATTCATGAATATGATATTGTTTTCAAGATAATGGTACAGATTAGAATATCTGAAATTTTTATTTATATTGAAAAATGCTTATGAATCTGAGAATGACTTGGTGATTACAATTTATTTTTTCTTCTGAGTATTTAAGCTCCTCAGATAATGTTATAATTAGCTACTCCCAAATTATTGTTTGCTGAAATTAATAAGCATATAAAATGGTACTGTATTAACAAATGATAAAGTGTATTACATTCATATTTTTATACATTATACATGTACATACATATTGTCATTTTACTTGTGAATTGTTGATAATATTTGTGTCATCATTTACATCTGTCAACCATGCTCTTTTCTTTGATATTTGAATTAAATGCTAATCTTTTGCTCCTTGTGGGTGCTTCATTTGGAAAACACAAATATATTATGCATGTGCCTTCATGTATATGACTATCTTGTTTTGTACATTTAAGGTGGGACCTTACCGATAAAATATACCTGTACACTAGCTGAAAAATCCATCTGAACTTTGTGAAACAAAACGTCAATTTAAGTTAGATTTTATTGTTTTTTTCACATACAGGCAATGCTTAAGAAACTGAATCTTTAAAACAAAGTCCGTGACATATTCTTTATTTTATATCAATGCATCACAAATTTTCCAATGAATATTATGGTAACTTTTGATCATAATTGCAAACTTTTTGGTTTTTGAGTACTTGTCATTCAATACTTTTGGTTTTAGATCTTCCAATGTTTGATTCAAATGCTGCTGATAAGATATTCTCCTGGAAATATTGACATACAGTATAACCAAATTAACCGTTTAATACCTGACTTTGGTATGTGTATTTTGAATATTGTAAATTCGTTTTTGTGTAGAAAAAGTAAAAGTAATGGTGTTGAAGCTGTGTTTTTCCTATTGTCTTTGTCAATTTCTAGCAAAAATTGGTGTTTTTAAATGCATTTAAAAAACAAGGTCAGAGCTAGACCCCCATTTTTTAAACTTTATGTCATGCATGTATGGATGTATATATCACAAAGAACTATACATGTAGGTCTACAAATTTTTATTAAAATGTATTGTCCCACCTAAAGAGAATAAATTGTATTTAAAATTTTCGATCAGAAAAAAATTGTGTGTTTGGGATATCGTTAAGTTAAAAAAGTCAGCTAAGAGGTATGATATTAATTGTACACTGGAGTAATGGGGGAGCCCGAACATTTCAGACCAATATCAATGGGTGCTTGTTGTAAATTAAGCAACAAATCTCTAGGGATAATGCATACCACTTAAGATAGGGTTGGATTCGCCTAAAACACACAACTTTTTTTTGCCTGATTACCTTGTGAATTGATGTAAATTTTTGCTTGTATATGTTCATGATGTTTTTATATTTAATAAATACATGATATGTTGTATTACATGTACATGAATTACTACTTTATGTTTCTCTTGATGTACATGATAGGTCTAAAATTTAGTACAGATCTTTTTTAACATGCCAATGTTCAGATATGTTGTCTTTATTATGCTTCCAACATGCATTTGCTGTGTACATGTATTTAATACTTTCCTGAATTTATATTGAGGATGAGAATTTAGGATATTTTTTATATAAGCCTTATCATGTGAAGTTAGACACAAAACCCCAAATTACCATGTGAATTTAAAGGCATAAAACCTATCATTTTGGTTGATGACCCAATATAAATAGATTTTTCGCTCTACTATATTAATTTAGTGCTTCTACAATGTCTACAGTATCCAGCATATTCATTTGATGAACTGTTTAAAAAACAACCATGAATACTTACAGTTTAAGTTGAAATTTTTAAGACATGCCAATAATATAAAGGACTTGTACTGTTTAAGTTGATCTACAAACGTTAACCTAGCTATTTGATGTTACAATTAAAATTTAAGAAACATTCAAGCCATATTAAGTTAACTTACAATTTTGCCCTATAAAATAAAGTGTTTTCTGTTCCCCTACCTACGGATTCATTTATTTTATAAAGATATCCTTGCTTTTAAGCACAGTCTGAGAAATTGACCAGTCCAAGACAGAAATGGCCAGATTTCTTTTTACAGGAAGTAGATGGACAATAGACCTGAAATCCAATCTCCCCGTATGGGACCTCAGGCTGATGCTGCATACAAAAATATCAAAAAGCTGGTGCATGCGATTAATAGCTGCTGAGAAAACTGTTCATGCTGTTAGGAAAATTGTCTACTAATTAACATTAATGTCAATAATTAACGAAGTCGGTTAACAGGAAGTAGATGAGCAGCAGACCTAAAATCAAATTCAACATTATGCTGCATATACATGTATACTTGTACCAATAACAAGAGGCTGTGTTAAGATGTTGAAATCTGTCCAAAAATTCTACTTTAATAATTGAAAGCGATTTTTTAAAAATCTGTCAGTCAAAAATGGATGGATTTCATGAAACAGGAAGCAGGTGAGCAACAGACCTGAAATCCGATCCCATGTTATGGGACCCCACCCTAATATTGTATACAAATATCAAAGGCTGTGATAGCATGTAATAGTTGCTGAGAAATCTGTTCCGAAAAGTTCTTCCACGTCCTACCGCCGCTGCTCGCCATTATGTAATACGAATTTTACACTCAGTGAAATCTGGCCAAAAATCATAATTACCATATACAGTTGGGTCAACCTGTGCTAGGGATGAGGACCCCCTAAAAATAAATAAATAAAATGATGCACCTTTCTGGTCTCGCACACACAAAAAATAGGGTCAATACGTTATTTTTAAATTTAATTTACTGCTTTGAGTTATTATGGGAAGTAAATTTAATGTTTAACAGTACTAGTGCTTAAAAAGATAGCTAGAAAAGCCTTAGGTCTGCATGAAAAACTACATTTTGGATAGGTAGCGGTAGGAAAATGGGAATATATATAACACATTTTTTTTTCGAGAATCTACATGTACATTCATGTTAATTTAATATAATTTGGCTTTAGTTCATTATTTTATTCTCTAAATTTGAGACATGCATCCTGTGAGTTACAGAAAAACTTTAAATTGTTTTTGGGTTTAAATTTCCTATGTAAATCACACTAAATAATAGACTGGCTATAGTTAATCCTTTATTTGTTTGATTTTCTTCTTTATACTGAGCTTAGTGCAAGATTTTTGTCAATTTAATTTATATGTGCAAGAAAGAATATTCAATTTGGAATAAATGATTAATTCACTCAAGGTTTTGATTCAATAAATATTTATATTTATCATGTTTATCATTTTTAAGTCATGAAGTATGACTTGAAATAAGTTACCATAACATGTGGAAAATATATTTACCATTTTTCGTTTGTACATTGTACGTAACCACAATAAATTAATGATTTTTTTACCTTTTCCTTGCTAATGGAGCTAGAAGCTACTACAAGTACATAGTAGCTTTGACTTGGGTCAGTTGTCCATCACAAGGTGGCAAATAAAGGTAACAACAAAATTACCGAACTGGGATGATCAATCTTATATATTCAACAACAAGAAAGGAGGGCTACGGCAGATAAAATGTTTCACATAAAATATGTGTCATTGCCTATACAAAATATCAATCAGGACATTCCCTTGTGCACCAGTAGCTCAGCTTACATGTACAATTTGTATATCATTATTACACATGTGTAAAAATTAAAAGTGTTATATCGATTTTTTGCAACAGACACACATCTCTGACATGCTATGATTGAGTTAAACGTATAATGTTTCTCTTTCCTCACATAATTGGACAAAATTTATTAATCCAAATTTCACATCTTACAGGACCAACCCAAAAATTCTTTATAGGGGACAAAACTTGAAGACAAAATCAAGACATTAAACTGGACATTTGGTCTTGAAAAGTCAGAAAGAACAAGATTTTACATGCAGTAAATAAAAAAAATTCTAATTGAATCTTAATCATAACTGGTCAGCATCTATATACATGTACACCTGTAGGATTACCCTGTCAATTTTTAACTTTTCTGATTATTATACATATTCATCTCTTAAACTCAATGTTTATTGCATAATTAACAGGAAATTACACCTAGATCAAACTACAAGCAGTCTTTGGTATGCATCTTATATAAATCCAGTTACTTGACATGAATTAATTAATAGTTTGACCTAAAATAAAATTGCTAGTTGCCAACTGGGTTAGACAAGACACGACAATCAGTATTTGCTACATATAATTAAAACCAACTTGTGTCTAATTATTGCAGAGTGGTCTACAATGGGGTTCAGGGGTATTCTGAATAACAATTAAGCTGGATGGATCGATGGCCCTTTTTTCATATGGACCATGGGCCATGTGCTCCTTTTCTTTATATTTTCTCTGTAATATCATGAATTTATTCTGAAATCAATGGGCCATTGGCCTAGACCGAATTATCTGTCGTTTAAAGCTTATTTCAACTTTCCATATTTACTTTTTTCTATTCTGACGGTTTTTTAAAATTTTAATGTGCTTTTCAAAAGCACTAAAAAATTTCCTTCAGAATAGAAAAAGTAGATATGGTAAGTTGAAATAAGCCAGTCCAGGGATCGCGCTGGGCTTCGCCAATGTCGCAAATTGCGATATTTTTTTCTCGCTGGCGACAAAAAATGGCTGCTGGCGATTTTTCTGGCGCCTGAGTAAGTTTTGTCATTTTCGAACGGAAATTGAATACACATCGCCAGTATTGATCAATATGTCAACAGGTAAGTTATCGTGTGTGACCACCTGTCGCCACGGATGAGCAGGTAGATAATTGAAAAGGTAAACGGTAGATCACAGCAGGTTGAAGAAAAGGATTATAACGACTAATTTGAAATTAGGCTCACATCTTTTGATAATGCAATAAAGGTGTCAAAACAGTGATCAGGAACAAATTTCTAATGTACGCCTGAATGACTTTAATTGTCCAAGCCAATTTAAGGTTCATCTGTACCTTTCGTTAAAAATAGCGAAATATTCTACCTATTTTTTAGTATATGCAGAACAAAAACTACAAATAAAATAATAAAATAAAGCATAGCTGGACCTAGATATGGTAATTTTTGATTCAATTTCTATCAATTTTTCATTTTAAGTTCCTTAAAAATAAAGATCTCTTTTTTTTCCTCTTCAGATTTTAAATTGAAAAAGGACAAACTATCCCTATTGTTCCTCTAACATGAAACGAAGTGAACACTCATAGTTAAATCCCTTATTGTAAGTTGCATGCAATTTGAGGCCACAAGAAAGGGTGAAAGTGATATTAGCCTTAAACCGGGTGTTTTTAAAAGCGGAGAAAAAAGAGATCTCTAAAATAAAGGATTTTTTCGGAAAGATTTCATAGAGAAAAGGTAAGAATTTATAATATCTAGGTCCAGCTACACTTTATATTTCAATTTAATGTGCAGTTTCGGCTGTGCATATACTGAAAATAGATTAAAAATAACGCCATGTTTTAAAGAAAGGTACAGATGAACCTTAACAAAGTATCGTGTGTTGATTGCACACATGGCCTCATTCAGCCAAGGTGTGAAAACAAATAATTGCCGGTAAATCAAAATTATCTCCAGCTTGGGATTAGTTTTTATTCACAAAACACTGAGAGAATAGTAATGTGCACCTTATTAATTTCCTCAAATAATCACAAGAAAGAAAGTACACATGTAAACAAACCATTCTATTTTTAGAACAATTCAAATGAGGTTACTGAGGGATATATACAATAATGATTTCAGAAAGCAAACAAAGAAAGGGAAGATAAATAAATAAAAAAAACTAATTTTATTATTCTTATTTAAAAAAATAAGAAACTGAAATGAAATTGTTTTTAGGAACAGAAATATTATTTTTACCAAACTATTACCATCAGCAAATGAAATAAATAAATAAACACATAACAATACTGGAATAAGAAGTTTTTATTTGAGAAAATCAAGATATTTTTAATAAAACATTATAATAATGTACAGGATTCAATAGAAACCACATGAGTCATGATTGATGAATCTTTATAATGTGTCCACAGTCTGCCAAACAATGATCTTTGCAATATTTGTTGGTCATGAAAATGTGATGGATTCTACAAAATTTTATCATCTTTGCTTTCCTAAATAATACTTTTTTCATAGTGCTCATTAAGTGCTTTCAGTGATCTTTATTCTCTAGGTTGAGTATTCATTCATATGGTGCTGGGTTTTTTTGTGTATTGTTATGTTTATATATCGTATTGTTATTATTTAATTTGTATATGGCAATAAACATGATAAATAATTAAATAAATCATGGTATGTTTTATTTCAAAAAGATATCAAACAAGAAAGGCTCCACCTTCTTCATTTATTATCAAAAAAGTCTTTCAATGAGAATAAACATCAACATGCACCTGAAAAAAAGACTGAAAACAATATTTTAACATATACATCTAAACATACATTACACAAACATGACCCCTCAATGAAAACGGTACTGGCTACACTTTATAAATACTGGAGACTTAATTTCAAATCTGGCGATTTTTCTGGCGACAAAAATTTTGAGGCCAGAGCAGCCCCTGCAGTCCATCTTAATAATTTGGTGGGGGATTAGACACATGGCCCCTACTAAAATAATCCCTGGCCGGTTGCTAATATACAAGAAAGATCTACAAGAGTAGTGTATTCAATAAAAAGTAGTCTACAATGGGCTTGATGCGGTCAGGGTAAAAGACTCCCCCTTTCGGCCAAACATTTTTTTTAAATAACCCGCTCTACCAGGATTGCACAGCATCGCAGCTGAAGGCTATAAATTCCTGTCTGAATTACTGTTAATATCAAAACGTAGCTTAGGAATATTCCAGATGATCATGGTATATTTCACGGTAATTTTTGTCATTATAGGCTTGCTGACTGGGAAGCTTAACATCGTCATATACCTAGTAATAGGTCTGCAGCGACATTTTAATGGACTTGTACATGTACTTGCATGAACTTTTATGGGTCCCCAAACCTATGTAGGAATTAGCCAAACCTTGGCTTAAATTGTTGCAAGCTTCCAAGACAGCTGTCCCTCCATGGATCTTGATGATACTTTTGGATTTTTTTTACAATTTGGAAAACCGCAACAAGAGTAGTCAGTAGAAATACATTATATTTTGACATAGACCTGTATTTATAATTATATACAGGTCTGTGATTTTGACTAGTTAGCAAAGTTTTACATGCAACCCCCGGCCTGCAACCCCACCACTTTACACACTTTTGAAGCAGAAAATCCATGAATACAAAAAAAAGTTTAGATCAGATTAATAATATAGCCTATGCAATGATGTCATCGAAACTGTTGTCTTTTGTTGAGCAAAGCAATGGTAAACGTCAACATAAAGTAATAATATGATCATTGTGCCGTGTTGTTGGCCGTGCTTTCTTTCGCCTTTTTCTCGTTATTCATAAAAAAATGAGTCTAGGAAGTCTCGGTGGCCATGTGGTCACCACGTGGGTTTTTTTTCTCGATGCTAAAATGATTGGAATCGACTCAAAATTTCCATGAATTTATAAATGAATGACAGTAATAAGATTGAATATGAAAAAGACGATTACAAATAGGAAAGAAAAGTATAAAAGCCTCAGAATTACCCTCATGCTTTCTTGTCCATCCTCTTCGCTCGGCGTGGTGTCTCTGTCTGACAGGTGCGCGAACCCCGTAGCAAAATCAATTATCGATCCAATGATTCCAAGCTTCTTTTTAACTTGAATATTCCAAATATGGTAAAAGCTCCGCCCACTCATTTTGAATGACAGACGAGGTATACGGCTACTTTTAACCAACAAGACGCAAAGAAAACAACAAGTTGTAATTAATAAAAGAACGAAACTCAAAGATAAAACATATTTATATCATACTGAAGTCTTTATTTTAAAATATATCATGATTTAAAGCGCAATTTCATATTTTATCGCATTGAACGCAGCTTAGAACCGGTCCGCCATTACTAATGAATATTCATAGCATTAATTGGCAATAGTAGGAGTTAGCTCCCTTTGAAAAATCGTCCTTAATTGGCCTGCGAATGAGAAAACTACACGACAAGCAACTTGAATAAGAAATAAAACACAAATTTTATGTCCACAAGAATATGATAATCTTTAAAATATCATTTGTCAAGTCTTTACAGTTGTTTTCATTTGTCTGAAAAATAAATAAATGCCGATTTATATACAAAAAGTACAAGTATCTTTATAAATGTACAATATAATAGATGTAATCATAGAGTATCCATTAGAATGATATTGGATTAAAGTCTGATCTCGAACTAAACCTTGATCGTAAGTTGAAGATTAATTATATGCAAATTTAAAATTATAAAAATTAACATTATTCTATCTATTATAAAAATTAACATCATTCTATCTATTATAAAACAAATTATTCTACTTACATTTTGTTAGAGCTGTGTATCAAGATGTGTTTCCTCTCTCTTAAAGATCAAATTAATACTGATAAAGACTCCAACACACAGCATGTGGCACGCCACTAAACTTACAAATATCTGGTTACCATGGTGATCCTACTGATAACGATGCAAGATTATTTGCTTATCAAACATCTTGAGAAAATTAGTCACAGTATCGCTGGTGTTTTACAACTAACATGCCATCTAAGATAATTAACAATGGAAAGAGATGTGTGTGTTTCAATATTTACCATCATTCTTTATCTTTAAAAACACATTAAATACTAATAAGAAGGGAAAAAACCAACAACAAAGCAATAAGAATAAATATAAATCAGTAAAAGTAATAAAAAACATTACTTAAAACAATAAAAAAAAATGGATAAAAACTTAGTATTTGTGTTTGCTATTTCAGTACATTTATCATTGTAATCTGTTAATCTCATCAATAATTGCATAGTATTCATAACGTTATAAATTGTCTTATTTTTTAGAGGTAAAGTGTGACAAAAAACATATCAAAAACATGCTTCTAAAAAGGTTTAAAATTGTTATTTAAAAACATTTTTATGCCATTCAAAACAATGTTTTAAAATTGTTTTGAAAAAATGTAAACTTTTAATGTTTTAAAAATATTTTTATAACATTCCCAAAATACGTTTTTAAATCGTTATGTTAAGATAATATGGAAATGTTTTCCAAATGTTATTATAACACTTCAAAATAATGTTTTAAAATTGTTATAAAAAAAGTAAAATAAAATGTTATAAAAACATTTTTAAAACATTTAAAAAAACAGTTCAGAAAACTATTTTCCAACTGTTTTAAAGAAACGTTATTTAACCGTTTTTAAATCATTCTTAAAAAATCAAAACATTTTAAAAATGTTTTAAAGATGTTTTTTAAAAACGTTTTCTTTGGACCTCAGAAATAACCAAATAAAAATGTTTTAAAAAGGGTTCGTGCTACATGGGAAGTGTGTACCCTAGGTGGCTGAATAGGGAAGCCCTCGTCCGCGGGGGTTGTCAGGTCTATAATACGGAAACCCTGACCGCCGACCATAGTGGGCCAACGTGTGTGGAGAGTGCAACGCTTCATGCACGTAAAAGACCCCTTTGTTGACCGCCGGGTAGTGCACCACATAGGCTAAATTTTCTGCCCCTACCCACCTCTCCCTCTTTTCCTGTTGTTCTTCAAAATTTACCGGTCCTTTGTGTCATATCCCACCCCCATATTTCATTTATCATCATGATTTCATGTTCATTTTATCATTCTTTTCATGTTCATCGCCTGTAAATAACCTATATAGCGTTGCACGGGCGTAAAACACCAACTCACTCAATAAATCGTTGAATCTGAAAAAGAAAAAAAGGAAGATTCAGCTGATAAAAAATAATTTAATGATAGCTCACTTTCTAAAATTTGCTTAATTAAGTCCTACAATAACATTAAGCAGAAAACAACATGAGATATATATGTATATTTATATTTCAAATTATACAATGATTTATTAATAGTAGTAAATTAAATGTTCTTTTTGAAAAACAAATGGTCTAACATATAAATATCATCTCGAGTAAAATAGATAAATGTAATTTAAATTTTCCTTACCATGTTCGACTGTGTTCCCCGTATATGTATTCCAAGCGACAAAAAGATATATTGTACGCTTGATATCAACTTCTGTCTTGCCATTACTTTTACATTAATTCAAACCCTAATTAAATGTTTTACATTATCATTAACATCCCCAGTTTGTTATTTTTGGTTTCATTGTCGTATGCTCTTCATAATATAGTGTTTGGCATTTTCAATATTTTTGGTAGAGCGCCTCTAATGAGTCTTGAATAGACGAAACGCGCGTCAGGCGTATCAAAATTTATTTTCTGGAACTTTGTCATTTTTTTTCGAACATCCGTGAAGGTTAGCACTGCAGGTGGAGATTTAATTCCCCGGGGTTAGCCCACTCTGGAACCAACACGTTTGTGTTTGAGATCACATCAAAGCCTTAATTTAACCGTTTAAATTTCAAAATGGTCTATACCCTAAGGGTCCTCCTACCCCAGACTTTGTTTGATCATCTTAGTAATAATTTGGTTCCCTAGTTTGGTATTTTTAGTTTTATTGTCGTATACTCTTCATAATAATATAGTGTTTGGCATTCTCAATATTTTAGTAGAGCGCCTCTTATGAGTCTTCAATAGACGAAACGCGCGTCAGACGTATCAAAATGTATCGTCTAGAACTTTGTTGTCATTTTTATTATTAACCCTTTCTCGTCCGGAGCACCTGGGTTCACTTTTGTTTCGACTGGAGTTCGCGTTGTTGATTGATATTCAGTTAATTTGTGTTTCCATGTTCTGCATGTTGTCTGTTTTTGTCCCGTTCTTGTTGGTGTTTACTGGTTTTATCTCTCTTCCCTGTCGGACTTCAGACATTCGGATACCATATTGGTAGCTCTGCCTCTTTGTGTTTCACCAACCCAAACCCAAATTGTTTAATTTTTAATGGGAGTTTGTGTTTTCAATTATCGATATTTGAAACATTTTGCACGGGACCAACGTTGTCGGTTGCCATTTGTTCGTTTAGATTTGAATTACTCTGAAACTATTGTTGTTCGACATAGTGCTGTATGCTCTCTTTGACATCAGTGTTTGTTCTAATAAGAAAGTTAATGTATTGCTGTTATTTTTCTCTCTATTCTCATTATTCTACTCGTGTCTATTCAAGTTATCTTGTAAAAAAATGGCCTACTTCATCCCACAAATCTGTAAATTCTATGAGGCGACAGGAAGAAGAAGCCAGAGTTGCCAAGAAAACGAAGGAGCGAGATTTACATGTAATTGCTTGATATATATGCCCCGCCTACGAAATTAGAGGGTCATATTGTGTTCTGGTCTGTTCGTCCAAAATCCCCATATTTTAAAATTCCCACGTACATGTACTAATAAGTGCCACATCAATGATATTGGTATGGTACATTGTAGGTGCACCTAGTAATGCTAAGCACAATGCATGCTTCGGATGCTGGCTGTGGCCTTTTTTTTTCGCATGAATGAGCACTTAAATTTTTGAAAAGTATAAGTCACTTCCCGCTTAGTGACAATAATGCGTAACGAGGCGAGCCTTCTAAGTGATGGATAACCTAGCTGTTTTATAAATATAAAGGCTGGGCACTGTGTTTGGTTGACACATTATTTTGTTTAAAGTAACTGTATTTATTACTTTCTTTTCTCGACTATTAAACATTTGCAAAACTTTAATTATATAAACACAAAAAATGAGTTTTCAACTAAATTTTGATAATTAAAGGTAAGAAACATGTATATGTAGTTATACATTTTGGTGAAACGGCTGAAGGGTCTACCGGGTAACACCTAATTATTTGATTGTTTAACACATATTAGCTTTATGTATCTTAACTAGCTCTTGAAATCATTTTATTATTAGTTCCTACTAACGAGAAATGCGTGTTATCCAAAAGGCTGGACTTGGAGAGAAAAAAATAACGTTCAAGAAGAATGATGATGCTCAATATTTCTTACAAAATGTGTTTTTTTTCTGACAAAATATTAGTTCCCTATGACTTTCGACCAAAATATCTCTTAATTTAATGTTTACTAAAGTGTTATTGGTAATTTCAAACCATTTTGAAGCTTTTGTTTAAGTTGGACAAAGAAATTCATTTTGTTCCATTGCGAGTAATGGTACCCCATTGTAGCTCCGCCCAATCAAAGATGTCAAAGGAGCTACATTTTATTGCAGCTAGAAGATTGGTAACACAGAAATGCAACTAGATATTTTCTCATCCTTATTTGAACAAACTTGTATTTTCTATATTTAGTTTTCATGTACTTGGCCAATTCATAGTTTGGAAGTTTCGTGCAGGTGTAATGTACTTCTTGCATTTTATCATAGCATCATTGTCTCATCCTCGGAAACCCAGGGTTTCTTCTCTCGCTTACTCATTCATCCTCGGAAACCAAGGGTTTCTTTCGCTTAATCATTCATCGTGATGAACAAGTAGGCGAGAGAAGAATCCCTGGGTTTTCGATGATGCATTGGGTAAAAAGGATACCTACAGTATTCACTATTTTTCATTTTCTCCATTACTTTCTATGTTAAATCACAAAATTTAAAAAAATATTCTGAAATAATCCCTTGGATGATTTTGTTGATTTTTTCTCTATAAATTTGTAAAATAATTGAAGTTTGTCTGTTTATTTCTACATAATTTGAAGGTTATTCATTTTTCAATGATATAATTTTTAATCACAGAGTAAAAATTAGACGTCAAAATTTTAGTTGCCCACATGAGAAAATTAAGACGTCATAAATTTTACTTTAATATATTAAAATCATTGTCATTTTGAAATAACGCATGTATAAATTATGTTCAATAACATCTTTATTTACTTTCTTTATTCTTGGCCATTTTGAATTACCTGATTGATTGATTGATTGTTGTTTGCTTAATGTCCCGTCGGCGATGTTTCAGCCATAATCGGGACAGAAACAAGTTGTGATATATAACTAAAAATTCAGTATAAAACAAAGTCAACAGACCGTCGATAAAACAAAAAGTACGACTAGATAAAAACACCAACTAAAAAGAGCACATTAAAACATACAACTAGTGATGAAGAACAAACTACAAAATTTAAACTAATTATGATGACATAGATAAATAAATAAATAACGTAAAACAATACAATACTTACAAAAGGTTACTATAATAAACTACAATTTTGCATATAATGACCTTAAATACACAAAGCGACTGGGATGTGTGCCCCAGGTGGTTGAATGGGGCAGCCCTGACATCGAGAGATGCGGGGTCGTCAGGTGATAATGCGGAAAACCTGACCGCTAACCATAGTGGTGCACCGTGTTGGGAAAAATGTCACGTTCCTCGCACGTTAAAGAACCCTGCTGCAGGTCTCGGTAAGAGTAGGACCCGTAGGATCCCCATGCAGGAGGCAAAATTTCCCGTCCCTGTCAATCACTCCTTGTTTCATGTACATCTCCCGGATAAATCGTCCCGTGCGGGTCCCGGGTGGCGAATAGGCCCGCAGCAAAGCCTAGCTTGCCGTAAGAGGCGACCAAGGGTCTTGGGATTCTGACGTCGGGTCAGTGCTCAGCCCACAGAGCGACCAAGTGTGTACCCTAAGTGGCTGAATAGGGTGGCCCTCGTCCACGGGGGTTGTCAGGTCTATAATACGGAAACCCTGACCGCCGACCATAGTGGGCCAACGTGTGTGGAGAGTGCCACGCTTCATGCACGTAAAAGACCCCTTTGTGGACCGCCAAGTAGTGCACCACATAGGCTAAATTTTTCGCCCCTACCCACCTCTCCCTCTTTTCCTGTTCTTCAAAATTTACCGGTCCTTTGTGTCATATCCCAGCCCCATATTTCATTTATCATCATGATTTCATGTTCATTTTATCATTCTTTTCATGTTCATCGCCTGTAAATAACCTATATAGCGTTGCACGGGCGTAAAACACCAACTCACTCAATAAATCGTTGAATCTGAAAAAGAAAAAAAGGAAGATTCAGCTGATGAAAAATAATTTAATGATAGCTCACTTTCTAAAATTTGCTTAATTAAGTCCTACAAGAACATTAAGCAGAAAACATCATGAGATATATATGTATATTTATATTTCAAATTATACAATGATTTATTAATAGTAATAAATTAAATGTTCTTTTTGAAAAACAAATGGTCTAACATATAAATATCATCTCGAGTAAAATAGATAAATGTAATTTAAATTTTCCTTACCATGTTCGACTGTGTTCCCCGTATATGTATTCCAAGCGACAAAAAGATATATTGTACGCTTGATATCAACTTCTGTCTTGCCATTACTTTTACATTAATTCAAACCCTAATTAAATGTTTTACATTATCATTAACATCCCCAGTTTGTTATTTTTGGTTTCATTGTCGTATGCTCTTCATAATATAGTGTTTGGCATTTTCAATATTTTTGGTAGAGCGCCTCTAATGAGTCTTGAATAGACGAAACGCGCGTCAGGCGTATCAAAATTTATTTTCTGGAACTTTGTCATTTTTTTTCGAACATCCGTGAAGGTTAGCACTGCAGGTGGAGATTTAATTCCCCGGGGTTAGCCCACTCTGGAACCAACACGTTTGTGTTTGAGATTACATCAAAGCCTTAATTTAACCGTTTAAATTTCAAAATGGTCTATACCCTAAGGGTCCTCCTACCCCAGACTTTGTTTGATCATCTTAGTAATAATTTGGTTCCCTAGTTTGGTATTTTTAGTTTTATTGTCGTATACTCTTCATAATAATATAGTGTTTGGCATTCTCAATATTTTAGTAGAGCGCCTCTTATGAGTCTTCAATAGACGAAACGCGCGTCAGACGTATCAAAATGTATTGTCTAGAACTTTGTTGTCATTTTTATTATTAACCCTTTCTCTTCCGGAGCACCTGGGTTCACTTTTGTTTCGACTGGAGTTCGCGTTGTTGATTGATATTCAGTTAATTTGTGTTTCCATGTTCTGCATGTTGTCTGTTTTTGTCCCGTTCTTGTTGGTGTTTACTGGTTTTATCTCTCTTCCCTGTCGGACTTCAGGCATTCGGATACCATATTGGTAGCTCTGCCTCTTTGTGTTTCACCAACCCGAACCCTAATTGTTTAATTTTTAATGGGAGTTTGTGTTTTCAATTATCGATATTTGAAACATTTTGCACGGGACCAACGTTGTCGGTTGCCATTTGTTCGTTTAGATTTGAATTACTCTGAAACTGTTGTTGTTCGACATAGTGCTGTATGCTCTCTTTGACATCAGTGTTTGTTCTAATAAGAAAGTTAATGTATTGCTGTTATTATTCTCTCTATTCTCATTATTCTTCTCGTGTCTATTCAAGTTTTCTTGTAAAAAAATGGCCTACTTCATCCCACAAATCTGTAAATTCTATGAGGCGACAGGAAGAAGAAGCCAGAGTTGCCAAGAAAACGAAGGAGCGAGATTTACATGTAATTGCTTGATATTTATGCACCGCCTACGAAATTAGAGGGTCATATTGTGTTCTGGTCTGTTCGTCCAAAATCCCCATATTTTAAAATTCCCACGTACATGTACTAATAAGTGCCACATCAATGATATTGGTATGGTACATTGTAGGTGCACCTAGTAATGCTAAGCACAATGCATGCTTCGGATGCTGGCTGTGGCCTTTTTTTTCGCATGAATGAGCACTAAAATTTTTGAAAAGTATAAGTCACTTCCCGCTTAGTGACAATAATGCGTAACGAGGCGAGCCTTGTAAGTGATGGATAACCTAGCTGTTTTATAAATATAAAGGCTGGGCACTGTGTTTGGTTGACACATTATTTTGTTTAAAGTAACTGTATTTATTACTATCTTTTCTAGACTATTAAACATTTGCAAAACTTTAATTATATAAACACAAAAAAATGAGTTTTCAACTAAATTTTGATAATTAAAGGTAAGAGACATGTATATGTAGTTATACATTTTGGTGAAACGGCTGAAGGGTCTACCGGGTAACACCTAATTATTTGATTGTTTAACACATATTAGCTTCATGTATCTTAACTAGCTCTTGAAATCATTTTATTATTATTTCCTACTAACGAGAAATGCGTGTTATCCAAAAGGCTGGACTTGGAGAGAAAAAAATAACGTTCAAGAAGAATGATGATGCTCAATATTTCTTACAAAATGTGTTTTTTTTCTGACAAAATATTAGTTCCCTATGACTTTCGACCAAAATATCTCTTAATTTAATGTTTACTAAAGTGTTATTGGTTATTTCAAACCATTTTGAAGCTTTTGTTTAAGGTGGACAAAGAAATTCATTTTGTTCCATTGCGAGTAATGGTACCCCATTGTTGCTCCGCCCAATCAAAGATGTCAAAGGAGCTACATTTTATTGCAGCTAGAAGATTGGTAACACAGAAATGCAACTAGATATTTTCTCATCCTTATTTGAACAAACTTGTATTTTCTATATTTAGTTTTCATGTACTTGGCCAATTCATAGTTTGGAAGTTTCGTGCAGGTGTAATGTACTTCTTGCATTTTATCATAGCATCATTGTCTCATCCTCGGAAACCCAGGGTTTCTTCTCTCGCTTACTCATTCATCCTCGGAAACCAAGGGTTTCTTTCGCTTACTCATTCATCGTGATGAACAAGTAGGCGAGAGAAGAATCCCTGGGTTTTCGATGATGCATTGGGTAAAAAGGATACCTACAGTATTCACTATTTTTCATTTTCTCCATGCATTACTTTCTATGTTAAATCACAAAATTTAAAAAAATATTCTGAAATAATCCCTCGGATGATTTTGTTGATTTTTTCTCTATAAATTTGTTAAATAATTGAAGTTTGTCTGTTTATTTCTACATAATTTGAAGGTTATTCATTTTTCAATGATATAATTTTTAATCACAGAGTAAAAATTAGACGTCAAAATTTTAGTTGCCCACATGAGAAAATTAAGACGTCATAAATTTTACTTTAATATATTAAAATCATTGTCATTTTGAAATAACGCATGTATAAATTATGTTCAATAACATCTTTATTTACTTTCTTTATATACCGGTTCTGGTATTCTTGGCCATTTTGAATTACCTGATTGATTGTTGTTTGCTTAATGTCCCGTCGGCGATATTTCAGCCATAATCGGGACAGAAACAAGTTGTGATATATAACTAAAAATTCAGTATAAAACAAAGTCAAAAGACCGTCGATAAAACAAAAAGTACGACTACATAAAAACACCAACTAAAAAGAGCACATTAAAACATACAACTAGTGATGAAGAACAAACTACAAAATTTAAACTAATTATGATGACATAGATAAATAAATAAATAACGTAAAACAATACAATACTTACAAAAGGTTACTAAAATAAACTAAAATTTTGCATATAATGACCTTAAATACACAAAGCGACTGGGATGTGTGCCCCAGGTGGTTGAATGGGGCAGCCCTGACATCGAGAGATGCGGGGTCGTCAGGTGATAATGCGGAAAACCTGACCGCTAACCATAGTGGTGCACCGTGTTGGGAAAAATGTCACGTTCCTCGCACGTTAAAGAACCCTGCTGCAGGTCTCGGTAAGAGTAGGACCCGTAGGATCCCCATGCAGGAAGCAAAATTTCCCGTCCCTGTCCATCACTCCTTGTTTCATGTACATCTCCCGGATATAGCGTCCCGTGCGGGTCCCGGGTGGCGAATAGGCCCGCAGCAAAGCCTAACTTGCCGTAAGAGGCGACCAAGGGTCTTGGGATTCTGACGTCGGGTCAGTGCTCAGCCCACAGAGCGACCAAGTGTGTACCCTAAGTGTCTGAATAGGGTGGCCCTCGTCCGCGGGGGTTGTCAGGTCTATAATACGGAAACCCTGACCGCCGACCATAGTGGGCCAACGTGTGTGGAGAGTGCCACGCTTCATGCACGTAAAAGACCCCTTTGTGGACCGCCAAGTAGTGCAACACATACGCTAAATTATCCGCCCCTACCCCTGTGGTTCTTCTAAATAAACCGGTCCTTTGTTTCCCATCCCATATAGCGTTGCACGGGCGTAAAACACCAACTCACTCACTCCCGGATATAGCCGAAATCGCGCTGCTTGGGAGTAAAGCAATAACTAACTAACTAATTTTATTTTTGTATGGTTAATACATGTAATATCACATTCTCATTATCAATTTCTGAACTCTAGGAAAGGTTTTGGCATTAAAAATACATTGTTATAAAATAACAAGTTTAAAAATACATTGTTATAAAATTACAAGTTTTTATGATCAAATCAGTCCATTCCTGTATAGTTCTTGTATAACTTCTTCTATAACAGTCCCTATTTCATCTTGTCTGTAATCCAACATCTTGCTGCTAAAAAACATTCACTAGGCGCTCACCAATACCAGCATGTACTGTTGCTGAAACAAATATTAACAGTATTAATATAATTAAACCTTCTTTTTGTTATATTAATTATTTACATGAACACACTAGTAGTGCATTATAGAAACAATAGACCAGTCCATACATGTAAGTAAGGAACATTTAAATGCATCTTTCAAAACAGTTTGTAAGTTGTTGCTGGAAAAAATTCCGTAGTTTGTAAGTTGTTGCTGGAAAAAATTCCGTTGTCAACATGTTCATATTCCCTTCCTGTCCTAATTATATAATGATTGAGTGAGTTGGTGTTTTACGCCCGTGCAACGCTATATAGGTTATTTACAGGCGATGAACATGAAAAGGATGATATAATGAACATGAAATGATGATGATAAATAAAATATGGGGATGGGGTGGGAAACAAAGGACCGGTATATTTTGAAGAACCACAGAAAAAGGGGAGAGGTGGGTAGGGCGAAAAATTTAGCCAATGTGGTGCACTACTTGGCTGTTCACAAAGGGGTCTTTTACGTGCATGAAGCGTGGCACTCTGAACACACACTGGCCCACCGTGGTCTGCGTTTCCGTATTATAGACCTGAAAACCACTGCGTTGTACGGGCGTAAAACACCAACTCACTCACTCTCTCACTGCCGGTAAAAATTCTCACACAGGGTTATGTTACTCCTCGGTTGTTGTCTTCACTCAAGAAATTTTACGGAAGACATCATACACTTATAGACAAATTTTCAAAAATATTCTCCTCTGAAACTACTAAACGGGATATTCTTTCATGAACAGTAATCCTTACGAGATGAAAGATTGAGTAAGATATTGCAAATACAGACAGATACTGAATTGTTCATTCTATTTAATAAAAAGCCTTATTTGTTAATGGTGGGTTTGTATATTTGCAGAGACAGCAACTTGGGAATCAAGATCTTTACCTTATTCAATGCTTTTAGCTTCCCCCCAAAGACACCATGGAAGCTAGAAGGTATTCCTGTTCCCTTAAAGGAACACAGTAATTATGGTTGATTGATTGATTGATTGTTGGTTGTTTAGTGTCCCGTCGGCGATATTTCAGCCATAATCGGGACATCAACATGTTATAATAATTAAATCAAAATTAGAAATAAAACGGAGTCAAAAGACCGTACACAAAACAAAAGGTATGAAAAGACGAACTGATAAAAAGCAAACATTAAAAATGAACCAACTAAAATATAAAACTAATCATAAGGAAACAATAACAAAAACAACACAAAAAGCGATGCAAATTATACTATAAAACAATAATTCTTCATTTTTGAATACAGTCCAACTTCCTTCAAAAATGATAAAATGACATCGGTTTGGGTGCCGCTGAACAAATCGTGCATTGTGGCACAATTGAAATACTTCATACGTGATGGAGCAACATCAACACAGTCGAGAAGAACATGCTTCAAAGAATACCGCAAGTCACAGGGAATGCACATCGGGGCCTCCTTCTCCTGTGTCATCAGGTGGCCATGAGTGACTCTAGAATGTCCTATACGACATCTAGTGATGACCACCTGGTCTCGACGGCATCGAAATGAAACATGACTCTCCCCGAGCTGTGGTTTTAACTCATGAAGTTTGTTGTGCTCAGCGGCAGCCCAAACCTCATCCCATTTCTATAATCCGAATAAGGAATAAAACAATTTGACACGGGTTTACGAAGGGTTGCTTCCTTCGCAACCCTGTCCACAACTGAATTCCCATGAATACCAGTATGACTGGATACCAAAAGGAGGAGTTTTGTTTTCATGTTTTTCATACATATTCCTGAGAGGTGGATTGAAAACACAATCGTGGGCAGGGTTGCTAGGAAAGGCTTTTAATTTGGTGGCATATTGCAAACCAAGTTTAATTCTGCGATGCTTCAGGGATGGCTCATTTGCCTCTGCATACAGGCTCTCAATGGGAGAGGTTCTGTATGCACCGAGGCAGAGTCGTAATCCCTGATGATGAACAGCGTCTAAAATTTGTAAATAAGATTTTTTCGCAGACCCATAAATTATTGAACCATAATCCAATTTCGATCTAACAATAGACCTATACAAATTTAAAAGAACTGATTTATCAGCTCCCCAGTCGGTACTGGAAACAACCTTTAGGCATCTTGATTTTAACATTTTGATATGGGGTAGAAAGGAGAGTTTTCTATCAAAAAGAGCGCCAAGAAATTTTGATTCTTCAACTATCTTAATTTTTTTGCCATACAAAAAGAGATCTGGATCGGGATGAAGTTTTCTTTTCTTACCAAAATGCATAGCAACAGTTTTGCTTTCTGAAAATTTGAAACCATTTTCGGAAGCCCATTTTTCAATCCGTTTTAGGTAAAGCTGTAATTGCCTTTCAATGGTATTCATGTTTTTTGCACTGTAGCATATTAAAAAGTCATCAACATATAAAGAACCTTCAATATTGTCTTGAAGGACTTTGACAATGCTATTTATCTTTATACTAAAGAGAGTGACAGAAAGAATGCTACCCTGAGGTACACCCATTTCTTGGTCAAACTCTTTAGAAAAAGTTTTATTTACTTTAACATTAAAGTGTCTGTCAGAAAGAAAGTCGGCCAAGAAAGTTGGTAACCTTCCTTTTAACCCCATATCAGAAATGTCCTTTAAAAATACCATACTTCCATGTGGTGTCATAAGCTTTTTCGAGATCGAAAAAGATAGACACCACATGTTCGTTCTTCGCAAGCGCATTTCGAAGAAAAGACTCAAAACGGACCAAATGATCAAGCGTGCTCCTGCCTTGGCGGAATCCACACTGGATGTTCGAAATGAGTCCATTGGACTCGAGGAACCAAACGAGCCGATCGTTGATCATGCGTTCTAAAGTCTTACAGACGCAGCTTGTCAAGGCTATCGGACGATAGTTGGAAGCATCTGTGTGATCCTTCCCCGGCTTGGGGATAGGAACGACAGTGGCAAGCTTCCATATTTCAGGCAATTTTCCGTTTATCCATATATCATTCATTAAATTATGGAGTTGGGGAATTGAAGAAGATTATAGAAAGAAAGGCAGATATTAAATTTATGTGAGTATTGAAAAAGAAGGGATAGTGTTTGCTAAAATTTTTAACAGTTTGCATCCAACACCCCCTCTCCCACAAATGATTACTTTCTGGAAGAGTCCTTAAGGCACAGATATTGAAATTATGGAAAATTGTGTAAAATGTTTTAAAGATGGATCTACTTGGATTAAAATTTTGCTTAAAGTCCTTCATGTCCTTATCTCAGCAACTGCAAACAAATGAGTTATTTTTTTCTAGTAGATGCAAGGTTACATCTGTAATGTACTTAAACATATATATAATAAAGTATTTTGGGCAAAATTTTTTTATCTGACTGCATCGTTTTCCAAAATTGTGAAGAGCAAAATCTCCATTTTATTATTTTATTCTAACTTGCATGTACAGGAAAAGAGATGACACGAATCTTAAGGAACAAACAGATAACCTTGAGAATGAGAAGAAAGATACAACTAAAGATAAGAAGAGACAACTCAAGGACATGAACAGGTAAGTGAGTGAGTTGGTGATTTACGCCCGTGCAACGCTATATAGGTTATTTACAGGCGATGAACATGAAAAGGATGATAAAATGAACATGAAATGATGATGATAAATGAAATATGGGGATGGGACATGAACAGGAAAAGAGATGAAAACATATATTATCATCAATATTATGCATATGAATTCTAAATTCTAATTGTCACTTGTGGATGTATAATATTTACATCATATCAAGATTTTTTTCTAGCTGTCATCTTAATTTAAACTGCCCATTAGCCATTGTCTACCCAGGAATACAAAATAGCTGAAAGTTTTGGCATGGAAAATATGTACCCTTGCCTGAGTCTGGGGATTCTGATGTCGGGTCAGTGCTCAGCCCACAGAGCGACCAAGTGTGTACCCTAGGTGGCTGAATAGGGTAGCCCTCGTCCGCGGGGGTTGTCAGGTCTATAATACGGAAACGCTGACCATAGTGGGCCAACGTGTGTGAAGAGTGCCACGCTTCATGCACGTACAAATGTAAAAGACCCCTTTGTGGACCGCCAAGTAGTGCACCACACCTCCCCTTTTCCTGTGGTTCTTCAAAATTCTGTGTGCCCCAGGTGGTTGAATGGGGCAGCCCTGACATCGAGAGATGCGGGGTCGTCAGGCGATAATGCGGAAAACCTGACCGCAAACCATAGTGGTGCACCGTGTTGGGAAAAATGTCACGTTCCTCGCACGTTAAAGAACCCTGCTGCAGGTCTCGGAAAGAGTAGGACCCGTAGGATCCCCATGCAGGAGGCAGAATTTCCCGTCCCTACCAATCACTCCTTTTTCCAGTGGCAGTCAAAACTCTCCTACCCGATTGGCCTTGTGTCCCCATTTCCTCCACTTCATCATCATTTCATGTTCATTGTATCACCTCTTTCATGCTCATCTCCCGGATATAGCCGAAATCGCGCTGCTTGGGAGTAAAGCAATAACTAACTAACTAACTTCAGACTAAACCTACCAAACAATATTATCTATATTTCTGGAATTCGTTGTTTTTCTCAAGTGTTCTTAGTTCTTCTGCAATTATTCCCGTTCTAATCTAAACTCGGATTATCCTCTTTCGTTATTGATATCTCTCGCCCTTTACGCCTTGTCTTCAGGATCACCACAGTATAGAAATGCACATTCTCCATTGAGTTGGTTTATATTAAGGAAAGCACTTCTTGCAGGAATGTCCCAAGAAAAACAAAGTAACACGACTATTACCAAAATTTGTTAAATATTTGCTATTTCAGATGCTACAGAATCAATGTTACTAAGAGTCGGGACAACGATATTGATAAGAATGAAAATAAAAAATGAATGAATAGTTGCACAACTAGGTATTTTGACGATACTGGCAGGCAGGACATACTTATCTCTTGTTTGTTTTTCTTGGAGTAAGCAATACGTTGTGATGAAGACGTGAGAAGGCAATTGCAAAAGGTGGAAAAGACATATTGATTCCATTTAATAGAAGGGAAACCACCAACACAACAAAAGAGTCAGAAACGCCCAACAGGTAGACCAACGGAAAGGAAAGTTTTCTGTCAAAACGGACGCCAAGAAATTTTGCTTCTTCAACTATCTTTATTTTTTTGTTATACAAAAACAGATCTGGATCAGGATGAAGTTTCCGTTTCTTACAAAAATGCATATCAACAGTTTTACTCTCTGAAAATTTGAAACTATTTTCAGAGGCCCATTTTTCAATCCGTTTAAGGCACAGCTGTAATTGCCTTTCAATGGTATTCATGTTTTTTGCACTGTAGCATATAAAAAAGTCATCAACATATAAAGAACCTTCAATATTATCTTGGAGAACTTTGGCAATACTGGAACCTTATCCAAGCATCCATTGGATGTGCAGGATAAGGATCATTATATGAAGAAGCCTAGGGCTTCGAGGGTTTATAATTGAATCTTTTATTTTGTACCAAGTCGCACGCCTTTTTTCACAGCGCAGTGATTTTTAAATCACCAGGTGTAGTGACGTAGGTGGTATAAAAGAGATACACACCTATGGAACGACCTCTTTACAAAGCCATACAAATATAATTGATAACTTATTTCGCATTTATTTTCTAGAAGAAACCAAGTGAAGGGTAATCTTAAATAAATAGAGCTTCATACCAAGTATATTATGGGAGGGTACTTATTAACCCTCGAAGCCCTAGGCTTCTTCATATAATGATCCTTATCCTGCACATCCAATGGATGCTTGGATGAGGTTCCATTTTATTTTATAATCCTGGGCTATTCTCCGGTTAATAATTAAATCTTTAAAGCCCAAATAAATGCGAATGAGACACAAACAAAAAAGACTCCACCAAAAAGAACCTTAACTTGCAAAATATGATCTTGATACCAAGTTTCATTTAAAGACAAACAATGCTGTCTTAATACATGAATTTCAGTTTTGCAACTGTAAAGAAAAAACAATATTCAGTACAACATTTATTAATAATCAAAAAAGTTCTGTGATCAACTGTCCTCCTCATCAACTTCGTCATGGTCCTCATCTACAACTTCTGAAAAAGAATTCAATACTGATTCAGTAAAACTCACACCTTGTGCAGTTTGTATATGTTTATAATAAAACCTATATGTTTTAGCAGAACTCCAATTTGCAGTCTTCAAAATATTCTTTAAAGACATACCAGCATTACTGGCTGCAGAAGTAGAAGCACTCCTAAAAGAATGAGCAGTGAACTGTGTTGTATCTATGCCAGAATTTGTTAATACAACCTTAAGCCATCTTGCTATAGTTGAACTAGTAATTTCATTAAAAGTTTTAAAAGAAACAAATAATCTAGTTGATTTTCTAAGTGACCTTGTTCTCTGAATATAACACTGCAACGTTAGAACTGGACAAATTTGATGGTTTTTATAACTATGCAATTCAACAGTATTATTCATATTTTTAGGCCTAGTAGTTTTCAACAAACAACCAACTTTAAAAACTACACTTTTATCACTGTAATATATCCATTTTAAATCCAGAGCAGCTAAAGTTTGTGATCTTTGAGCTGTAGTTAAAGCTATAAGAGCAACACATTTGAAAGTTAATTCTTTCAGTGGAAAACCCTCTAAGGGATAAAGAGATGCAAGATATTTTAGAACCTTACTAACATCCCAAGTAAAAGAGTATTTACATAAAGGAGGCCTAAGATTAAAGATCCCATTCATAAATCTTTTCAAATTCAAGTCTTCAATTTCTAAATCAAAAAATGTCAGAGTCTGACATTCAGCAGATTTATGTAAACAAATTGTACTATATGATTTTCCCTGATTAAACATATCGGTCAAGTATTGAATAATTTCCTCTACAGTTGGTTCAACTGCACTAATTTCCCTTGAATCACACCACAATACCCAATTTCTCCAAGCATACTCATATTTTGAGTTAGTTGACATTCGCCAAGAGCTAGAGATGATATCGGTAGCCTGTCTTGAAAAATCTTTATTTTGGAGATGTCTTCTGATATGACACAGGCGATCAGAAAAAGTTTTCTTTTGTTCATTGGGTGTTTTTGACCACTGTGAACGAGTGTTAACAGGTTTGAGCACTGAGGCAATTTTACTGGAATACTTATTAAAGATGCTAATAACTTTGGAAACCACAATTGAGTCGTCCAAAGCGGAACTACTAGTAATGCTCTCCTTACCTTGTCCTCTTCTATTTTCTGCAGGACAGCAGACACTTGGCTGAAAGGAGGAAATATATAAGGTGTTAAATTATGCCAAGAAATAGAAAAAAGCATTACTATCAACAGCACGAGGATCTGGATACCAACTGACAAAACTATCTAATTGAGTGTTTAATCTAGATGCAAATAAATCTACATCAGGTTTAAAGAAATGTTTTACAATTCTTTTAAAAACTTTTGGCTGAAGCATCCATTCAGAAGAGTCATTAAAACACCTTGACAAATTATCAGGGATAATGTTTTCAACACCTGGTATATGCACACAAGACAGAAAAATATTTCATCCAGTGACATTCTTCCAATACATTATTTAACTACGAAGTTAGATTTAAATCATTTTACAACAAAAGCTGTTTTGACTTGCAGATTTTGGAATGTGAGGATATCCCAGCGGGGTGTATTCCATTAAAACAAAAATTCCAAACACCAGATATAACAGACAACATCAGGAACCTAACTCTTTATCAAAGAGTCTCCCTCGAGGGAGTACTCAATAACGTAAGTTTTGACATGTCACATTGTTTATCCACCAAGTATCCTTTTTGGTCTACTGTTTTGGTTTTTTTTTTTTTGGTTGTTTTTTTTTTTTGCTATTGGAAATATTAAAGCATAGGGACGGAGTTCCGGGTCGTAATGTTTTAAGTTTTCAATCTACATATTGTCCTCATTGGAATGCTTCACAATATATACCAATGATGAATCTTATTGCTTCTTAAACGTGAAGTTTCCTCAAACCTAGTCCTTGTCTTGCATTTATGTATTTTGTTTGGTTAACCATGAAAATTCAATTATTAAATAGTTGGATTTTTATTCAAAAGTTTGCGATGATGTAATTTTGATCTAATTTCATATTTCAGATCATTTCAAATATTGAGAAACCAACATACTCCTTGAAGAAAGTACAATTAGAAATGACAAATGGCACTTTAGCAGAAATAAACATTTGGAACATTACCAAACCCTTGCCGGAGATTACGTCTACTGTGATAATCAAAAACATTGAAGTGATAGATGTAAAGATGTTGATCTTTACATTAACACCATCAACAGATAAAGAAATTGTTCAAACTCGTACGATTAGGACGGATTGTCATTTTACTTTATATATATGGAAACATATCACTCTACAGATTTATCAAAATCTTTATTAAACATGGTTACTTTCCAAATCGGTTAAATTTTTTTGCACGTAAAAAAATACATAAGATACAAGTATGTAAGGCGCATTAAAAACGAAAATTGTTACTTTTTTTTCAACATATGAAAATATGAAAATGTCAAAAATACAACTTTTACCGAATAGTATAAGATGTCAAACCGAAGCCTCCAAGAGACATCAGGTTAGAAGATAATGAGATGGGGAATAAGTGTACACGACACGGACTACAAAATAAACGACAATTTAAAAAAATCCAGTGTCGCTTTGACACATTTCTTTGTATATTAAAATATGTTATTTAAGGTTTGCTTTTTATTTGCAGACGGTCACTGCATCAGAACTCGTTTCTTTCAACAACACACCAGTGAGTGAGTGAGTGAGTTGGTGTTTTACGCCCGTGCAACGCTATATAGGTTATTTACAGGCGATGAACATGAAAAGGATGATACAATGAACATGAAATGATGATGATATATGAAATATGGGATGGGGTGGGAAACACAGGGACGGTAAATTTTGAAGAACCACAGGAAAAGGGGAGAAGTGGGTAGGGGCGGAAAATTTAGCCTATGTGGTGCACTACTTGGCGGTCCACAAAGGGGTCTTTTACGTGCATGAAGCGTGGCATTCTCCACACACGTTGGCCCACTATGGTCGGCGGTCGGGGTTTCCGTATTATAAACCCGACAACCCCCGCGGACGAGGGCTACCCTATTCAGCCACCTAGGGTACACACTTGGTCGCTCTGTGGGCTGAGCACTGACCCGACGTCAGAATCCCAAGACCCTTAGTCGCCTCTTACGACAAGCTAGGCTCTGCTGCGGGCCTTTTCGCCACCCGGGCCCCGCACGGGACACAACACACCAGTCCAGTCTGTTTGTTTTGAAAAGTAATATTTAATTTTAGATTAAATTAAAAATAGTCACTGTATCACATAAGGGCGTGATAAGGGGGTTATTTTAAAGACATAGAATTTATCATTTTCGCAATTTAAAAAAAAATAACGAAATTCACACAATCACTATGAACCAAAAAAAATACTGTCTATACCAGACACAGTCATTTTTTTACTGCCTTACACTGCTATTTACTGTGAAACTACTGCCAAACAACAGTGAATTACCATTATCACCCTATACAATCAAGGACAGTTTGTGACAGTGATTACCTTCCGCCTATAATGCACTGCCCTGCATTGGCCTGCACTGTCCGACATTGGTACAGTTTCTCATAGATCATGACAGACTTTACCTGGATTATTAATCACTGTCCTAAATTGTAACAATTTTACTTGCATTGTTTATTACTGTCCTGATCCGTAACAATTTTGCACAGCAGTTGACAATTTTTCTTGACCTAATATGCACTGTCCACCATTGTCATAGTAAAAGGCAGTACTTGACAAGATATCCACTAACTGTTATGCACTGTTGTGAATTGCTGCAGGAAATATTAGGTCATGACAGATTTGTGTTTTCTGTCTTGAACTGTCATAAACTTAAGCAGGAAATAATATATGGTAACAATTTATAACGGTCTCTTATTTACTGTCCTTCATTTTGTGAGTTTTTGGCGAAGACGAGATTATTTTTATTTTTATTTTTATATTTAATTATTATGCTTTATATGCTTTGTACATAGAATCTTTTATAACCTAGCCCGCCACACCGAATGCGCGAGTTTATTGGTTTTTTATTTTTATTTTCACATATTTTTCTATCAGAATCAGAACCACAAATTTATAACTGTCACATGCATTCGTAAAGCCATCTGGAAAAAATCTTGTTTTAAAAAATGAAAGAAACTTTTTCTGACAAGCTCTTAATATCGCTGATATTTGTTGTTCAAAATTAAGATTAATTAATTTTGTTCAAACATCGTCATCCATAAGATATAATATGCCTTTCTTACACTTACGTTTTCAATGTCAATTTTAAAACTCGGAAATAATTATTTTTATCATTTCATGTCAGTAATAATAATTGGAGAAGAAAAAACCCACTGCAAATAATAAAAGAAACTAGAAGGAAAATGTGTGTATGAGAGCTGGGTGAACCGCCCGTACTTGAAATATCGCCACCACCCCCTCAAACATGAAGTTCTTAGTGACCTAAATATACTTGGGCGGTAGCAGTACATACTATAGTGTTTAAATATTAATGTCTCCAAACATGCATCGAACATTAAGTAAACAAAGAAATAACGGATGCAGTGACCTATTTTCAAGTGGATGATGAGTTTCTATTCAAATCAAATCTAGTATTGAAATATCATCAATGATCATTGGCATCCACTATGTAGTATTCAAGATCACCAAAGTGTTACAGATACACCGATGATTGGATGCACGGACGCACAAGCGTAAAAATATAGCTCTAGCCAACATACATAACTATTAAAGCAATGAAAAAACTTCTTTTCCGTGTTAAATGTATCTTTCAATATGATAAACACTAAGTAATTTTATTTATAGCCTTTGTTTCTAATACCCCCTTTACATTTACGAGATTTCCTCGCGAGTTCTTCGAGTTTTCAACTCGTATTCGATCGCAAAGATTCGTAAATCACTCTTTGTTACTCATAAACAGGTCTCGTTAGCTCGTGTGAAATCGTAAGAAATCGTGAAAGTTTTACGAGGGTTTTTGTAATGTCAAAAATCCTCGTAAGACTTTATGAGTTGAAAAAACAAGAATGTCATAATTAAACTCGTTAACACATCGAAAAGAACTCGTAGAGATCGTAAATGACTCGCCTTTACTCGAAACTAGCTCGGGAAGACCACACAAAGGAATTATTTTACGAGAAGTTTGCGAGTGAGTTACGATATCATTTCCAATATCAAAATTCACTCGTACATGCCGTTACATGCTCGTAAACACCCAGAAAACAAAATTCGTATCGTCTCTGGACGGGAGTGCGAAAAATTTCCGCATAACTGACGAAATCGTGACAACTCAGAAAGAGATCGTAAAAGGTTGGAAGAAACTTTCACAAGAACTCGTAAGACTATAAATTTTGAAAATCGTACCAACTCGTAAGAGAATATCGTATATGTGAAGGGGATATAATTGTAAAATTACAAGTCTATGGTTCTAAAGATAAAAATTAAAACGGGTCTGTAATTCCCAAGACTTACACTTGTACATGTATACGCCTTTTACGCTTTTACCATTTTCCAGCGGATCGCTATATTTTCCGCTTTGTATACTTATTTATTTCTAGGAAATAAATTTATCTTGAAAAAAATATTTTGGCAGCAGAGGTTATTTCTGCAATATAAAATTATGCTAATAAAGAATAAATAATAAACTATTTTGTCTCGTTACCTTTAAAAATAAATATTTTTTCCGACCAAAACATAAAATAACCCCCCTTTTTTAAATGAAGTTAAATGGTCCGCCCCTGTGCCCGGTCTACATTATTAAACATTATTAAGACGCATTTGTAAATTAACAAGTTACGCAATACTGCCGTGAAAATGTCTTGATGAGTATCCTGCTGTGTGCGACCAGGCAGTAGACAGGATATTTATTGTGAACGACATGTATATTACTTAATACCTGCATCTGTCTAGGTAGCAGGTTAATTATCCAAACGCTTACCTGAGGCAGTTTACACTCAGAGGAGAGAGTTCACAGTTTTAGAAAATCATGAGTTTTACTTTAAACATTTAACGCAGGAAAATGCATGCAATGACAAGAAATGAAAGTATTTTATGCATGTACACATACTTCTTATTCGTTCCGTTTTGTATAGCAATAATTTAAAAAGTGGTAGAAACACTTAATACAATCAAACATCACATTATTTTATATGGATGCATTGACTAAGAACTGGTCATGAAAGATCGACCTATCTTCGTGTTCTACTATGAGACCCCTTCCAATCTTATCGTACCAAATCTAAGTAGACATAAGCTAATCAAAATTATTATTTCTCGAGAGAGGTGAGCACACACTTGTCTTATTGTCTTATTACTTAATATTCTTCTTTAAAAGTCTTTTTTTTTTACTCTCAGACCCCTCCATATGCACTTCATTATTGCAAGTTTTATGAAAATTAATTGTGTGATATAGATCTATAAGGAGGTGTTAATAAATGTTACAGATTGTAGCGCACACACGGTTAATAAACCTTTTTATTTTTCTGGGCTCCATATTTTGTACATGTTGCGAAAAACAGATACGTGTTGCATTATGCTTCATCAATGACCTAAATAATACATTATCATTTAAAGCGTGTATGTTGCAATTATTAATAAATCCCTGTCGCACATCTACTTCCTGTTTTGAAAATATCAGTGATGTTACTCAAGGCATAAAATCAGGACGCTACCAATAGTTAAACCATTTTAATGACGTCATTCTATTGTTTAAAGTGTGGATTATTTTTTACGAATTCACTGTGCTATCTATTGTTCATGAGCAGTGTTCCATGAACTTTTCACGGTCCACTGATCACAAACCTACAGGGCAAACAATGGGTTCAGATTACCGACCGGGAGTGATTAGTTTTCAAGAAATTTACCTTTTTAAAGGGTCATAAAAATCCATTAAATACAGGAATCAAGTTTTATTCAACTAAAAAATAAATAAAATCACTTTTAGTTAACAATAAATGAATTTGTTCCATGCGTTCAAAAATCTCAAATTTCCGATGATGAAATACTCCATTTTGTCCGAAACGTAATCCAACTTAATCGACGTTTTCAAAGTGTCTCAAAAGTGCACATGAATATTTATCTTATTTGTCCAAACACATAAAACAATCCTGACATTGAGAAATTTTTGCTCATTCATGATTGGCGACAATAGTGGTACATGTATGACATAAAAGTTCTTTGTTCTCTTCTGTAGCGCTCCTTTTCATCCAGTGATTGGTAGTAAATCTAGAAAAAAAAATTGAAACAATTTTACTTCAAATAAAGAAACATAAGACGTGTGTTGATTGCAAATTTGTTTGTATGCATTTGTTTCTACACGGTGACCGGCTACCGATTACCGCTGCAAATCTGAAGACAGTCTAAAATTTACTTTGTGTGGTTATTTTTTTAACAAAGAAGAAGACAATGGAAAAAAATGCTACACCACATGCTAGGAAAAGACTTTTGTCTACCATTTTCTCGATTTTCCTTTTCGATGATAGACTTTAAACACGGGTATTTTTTTTCACTGCCTTCAGAACTATTCAGTGTTAACAATAGCCGGTACGTGTAACGGCCCGTTAGTTAGTTAGTTGTTGCTTTACTCCTAAGCAGCACGATGTAACGATCCGTGTTCTAATGAATGAGGAAAAACAAATAATACAGCAAACAATTATTCCTTGTCGAGTGATCATTGCAATTTGATTTTGTTATTTACAGGTAAGCGTATAGCTGTAATTGTACATATTAAATCTAATAAAACCCACCGTTTGTACAGAAATTTGTGTCAATAAGTGCTCAATATGTTTCAATTTGCCGTCGTTTTTCTTCTTCAAATAGCAAGGTATTTAAGGGACCGACCATTTAACTTAAATGGGGGAGCTTGTTTTTTTTCTAAATAAATATTCTGAAATTTGTTTTTGATGAAAAAAATATTTTGGCAGCAGTGGGCAAGAAAAAAATATTCTGGATTTCTGCCATATAAAAAAAATGACAATAATGAACAAAATATTCTGTCGCGATGCCTTCGAAAAATAAATTAAAACAATTCTGACAAAAAACGAAAAACCAAGGCCCCCCTTCAAGTTAATTGGTCTGTCCGTAATCGCTATTGGTACAGAAATTTCGAAATAATACTAGCTGTTCACCATGTGTTTTCTGACTTGAAAAGGAATAATCAACTGCTTTGTTTATAGATTTTTGCTTTGTAAAAGCCATAGGCATTGGACAGTCACATAATCAAACTGATGGATATCTAATAAACCTTTTTAGGGAGTGTTCTGATAGAACGAGGCTCCATACATTTTGCCGAAAATATGCACAAAACAATAAATAAATTTTCAATTGAAAGGGGGGGGGGTTCAAAACCCCAGAATTCCCCTTCTGGATCCACAACTGGAAGTGACCGATATAATAAACATCAATAAATGTTTCATTTGTAAAATCATTTTAAGCAGCAAACATTTCAAATGTGTTTGACTTTATCAAAAGGGAAACATAAAAACACATGAATTTTCTTTGTAAAGAGTGGTTTAGAATGTGTCAAAATTATATCTTTTGCATTGTAATTTTAATTTCTAAGTAACCATTACGTTATTTAAAACATCTTACCTTTTGCTCGCTTCTGTATAAAGAGTGGTTTAGAATGTGTCAAAATTATATCTTTTGCATTGTAATTTTAATTTCTAAGTAACCTTTACGTTATTTAAAACATCTTACCTTTTGCTTGCTTCTGTATTTTATTCCCGAGAACGAAAAATAAATCCATTGTTGAAATTTTAAATAATCCATGATGAATTTCAAAATTTAAATCCATTGACAAAAAACACGACTAAATCCGTCTTGTCCATTATAAAACATGTTAAAAGTACTCACAATCTGCTCACGATAAACTTGAATAAGGCGGGAAAATTTATGAACCTTATGAAGGATCGGATGGGATGTCGGAACTGCGTTGTTTTAATAAGTTTTCATAAAGTACAGATGCTATTAATGTTTAATCATATCTATACATTTATATATTGTTTTCACCGGTGTAAAATGGTTTAAGTAGGAGAATGTATGGTTTACTGTAGATTCGTAAAAATAATTCACTCGCGCCTGACGGCGCTCGTGAATTATTTTTTACGAATCTACATTAAACCATACATTCTCCTATACTTAATCGTTCTATGAGTGTTCTTGCTGTTGAGTCTAAAAAACTTATCTTTAAAGATCGTCAAAATTCATTACTTTTCTATACAAGAATTTCCAAGATTTTACAAGTAATAACTCTTAATTTTCAAACAATTTGAGATAAACAGACGGCAGATGTCTCTGTTGAGAATTCACGGGGGGGAGCGGGTTAGGGCTTCTGCGAAAAAAAAACTTCCCCGCAAAGACAGGTGGTGACAAACCATCTGTTTCCGACTACTGAGGGTTTCATGGTAAATCAAGATTATGAAACATTAAAATGGATGTTGTTTAATTTAATAAATGTGTTATGTTGATAAAAAATCTGTTAATTTAGTAGTGACAAAGGGGCAAATGCAAATGCAACATTGGGTCCATTCAGCATAGAATTGAAAGAACAGCCGCAAAATGTGTCACCTTAAAACTATTTCTGGGGAAAAGGGGTTACCGGCTATGCTTTACCGCTTTGCACGTAAAAGACCCCTTTGTTGGCCACCAAGAAGAGCATCACATAGGGTAAATTTTTCCACCCACCTTTCCCATTTTCTTGTGGTCCCCCTTTCTCATCATCATTATCATCTTTGTCATGTTCATCGCTTTTAAATAACCTATATAGCGTTGCAAGGGCGTAAAACACCAACTCACTCTTCATATGTGCACAGTTTTAATTTCTTAACAAAAACTAACTCAAATAATAATATATTATATTAATTGATTATTTATTGAAATGCATAGTCGTGCCTTTATACCAGCTGCCGTTTTATAATAAAAAAATCTGTCAAAGTCAAAAATGGCCGGATTTCGTTAAACAGGAAGTAGGTGAGCGACAGACCTGAAATCGTATCCCCCGTTATGGGACCCCACCTTGATGCTGTATACCAAATATCAAGTGGCTGTGATCAGTAGTTGCTGACTGAAAACTGTTGCGAAAAATATTTCCCCGCCTGCACGCCGCCCGACATGAAATCGGGCGGCCAATTAAAGTTAGGATTGCCTGAGTTAAGAAGTTACTAGGAATACTTCGAAAACACCCCTAAGTATTTCTTAAGTCATTCCTAGATGTTTCCGTAAGTCTGTCTAAGAACCTTTCTTATGGCTTTTCTGAGGAAAGCATCGGGAACACCACCCCAGATTAATACTGCAAAGGATCAAAACAGAAAATTCATATTATTTAAAGGGTGATCTAGCCTCAGATCTAGCAAAACGTACAAAGGTGAGATTTATTTGTCACTCCCTGCATTTGTAGGGTTTTTTGAAAATTTCTAAACCATGAATCATATTTTAACATAAAAGTCCTTCATATGAGCCATGATCGATAAATTTGAATAAAAAAGAAAGAGCAAAATATAGAACTGCTTTTTCAAGGAAAAGTAGCGAAAACATATCATGAATGTAAGTTTGGTCGCGACATGTATCCCACATCTCATGTTTTATGATTGATAGGCCAGCACATGATAGGCAAAGTGTTTTTTCCGAATCTAGGTGCTTTCGTCGAGGTCCGCTATCGCTTTACCAAGAATGCATTTTCTGAAAATCTAGATGCTTTCTTCGAGGTCCGCTATCGCTTTTCCGAGAAAAAAAAACATTTTCTGAAAATCTAGGTGCTTTCTTTGAGGTCCGCCATCGTTTTTCTGAGAAAAACAAATCGGCCTCACGAATTATCCATTTTATGGCTTGAAAATTTGTTGACGTGTTGATTTTATTAAAAACATAGTAATTTATTTGGTTATTTCAACTTATTGTTTAATTTGTGTGTTTTCAAGCGTAAACATTCAGCATTATTGTCAAAATCAGGTCTTGTTCAATATGATGACTACCACAAAAGGTTTTTTTTTTCTAATTTTTTAAAGAATGGCGATTAATTCTACAAAAGACCTCGTGCGAAAGGCAAAAAAAAATGTTTCAAACCCGTCTTCACTCGATAAATTAAGTTCAGTGTGAAAAGCCGGGTTGGAAGGTTATTTTACACATTTCTCTGGCAAAAGAACGCGTGCAACTGTCCCGGGGCCACTGTCCTCTATCAAGCAGGAGTACCAGAGCAAGAAATCTGATCGAGAACCGACAATCGCTCAGTAGAAAGTGTTAGAAAATATAAACGTCCGTCTGTTCTGTTTTCTGGAATGCCATCACTTAGCATCCGTTGTCTATTTTCTACTTTCGGGTACAAGCGTCTCTTACGAGTCTTATATTGGTGAAACTGTAGCACTAAGTAGTGTATTTACGTGGTTGCTGGTTGGTAAACTAAGGCAACGTCCATTTAATTTTCGGGGGGGGGCTGGGATTATCACCCGAGCCGAGTCTTTTTCGACCGCTTATTTTTTCCCATACACCCAATGCTAGAAAATTTTGTTAATAAAAACTCTTTATTTCTAATGCGCAAAATGAGGGACAGTTTTTTTTTCGCCCTATAAGCTGGCAAGACTATTTATAGGCCAAAAATCAGGGCCAGAATATATTTTTTTTTAAATTCCAGCCCTCCTCCCCGAAAATCAAATGGTCGGTGCCTAATCAAATGTGTCGAAATTCTTTCATGGGTGATGTACACATTTGTATAGAAATTTAATTCATATATGGTATATGGACACCACCTTGAAATAGATTATCTTTTTTGTCAGCTGTGAACGTTAATATAATGTTTGGCATAAAGATAAGAGGTTACATGTGTGCTCTATAAAGTTGTGTTCGAGGAGTTCCTTTAGTTTCTTTTTAAATATAGGAGTATTTCCGGGTTGTTTATAAACTTGTGGTTTTGATTCCGATTCTGATGCAAAAGTATGTGCAAATAAAACACATAGAACTTCGAGCATGCGTTGTATCATGCTAGGTTATTATTAATATAAAAATTCTTGTCCCCGCCAAAAACTAACAAAATGAAGGACAGTAAATAATTAACCATTATAAACTGTTACAATCTATTACATGTATTTCCTGCTTAAGTTCATGACAGTTCCAGACAGAAAATATAAATCTGTCATGACCTATTATTTCCTGCAGCAATTCACAACAGTGCATAACAGTTAGTGGATATCTTGTCAAGAACTGCCTTTTACTATGGCAATGGTGGACAGTGCATCATAGGTCAAGAAAAATTGTCGACTGCTGTGCAAAATTGTTACGGATCAGGACAGTGATAAACAATGCAGGTAAAATTGTTAACTACTGCCCAAAATTGTAACAATCTAGGACAGTGATTAACAATCCAGGTAAAGTCTGTCACGATCTTTGAGAAACTGTACCAATGTCGGACAGTGCAGGCCAATGTAGGACAGTGCATTATAGGCGGAAGGTAATCACTGTCACAAACTGTCCTTGATTGTATAGGGTGATAATGGTAATTCACTGTTGTTTGGCAGTAGTTTCACAGTAAATAGCAGTGTAAGGCAGTAAAAAATGACTGTGTCTGGTATAGACAGTAATTTTTTTTGGTTCATAGTGAATGTGAAGAATTCAGTGTAAAACATTTCAAGAAACTGTTAAGATTTCAAAAAACCTACCAGAAAGTATTCTTTTCAGATTAAAATACAGAAAGAAAATAGTGTCAAAAAGAGGACAAACTAAGTATAAAATATAAACACTTGCGGGTACCGGTAACTGTGAAACAAAAAGAAACCAACAAAGCAGCCCTTAAACATGTATTTACATGTATATATTTAATGCATGATGATGTAAAGTAATTTTAGCCTGTAAAGATTGCCAGGTTTGGACTTCAGTTGAAGGGGACTCTATAGAATGTCAGACAAATAAAAATGTATGTCAATTTCTTGATTCTCTACCTACTGTCATGACTGTACCTTTAACATGCTAAAGTTTTTATTGGCATTTTTGAACAAGCACCGTTAAAGTTGAGGTTGCTTCCCCGTTGACTCTATGTAAAATAATAAAAAAAAAGATAATACTAATTTCCCTACCTAATAGTACAGGTCCCTATTTATCATGTTCATGCTATACATATTTTAAGAGTAGGAAGCAGGAAACAAGAGGCTCTCAAGAGCCTGAATCGCTCACCTGAATTACACAGGTACATATATTTGTAGATATTATTGTGCTTAACCACATGCGATTTAAATTTCTGAAATATCTTGATTAGTTTTCAAGATATTGGGCTTAAGAGTTAATATGGCAAAAATTAGGAAAAAGAACAATAACTCCCACATCAGCAATCATATCTTTTCAGAAATTTCAGGACAGGTAGGTCTTAATATGCTGATCACTTTTGATTCTTGCACAATTTTGATATCTGAAACCATTTTTGAGTTATTGACAAAAAATGCAATTTACCCCTATGTTTCTATTTTTAGCTATGGCGGCCATGTTTTTTTACAAATAAAAAATCTGAACGAAAGAGTTGTAGCATATAAGCTATTAAACAAGTGTGCCATGTTAAGATGCAGTTGGTTTTACCATGTCAAGCTTAATCTTTGAAATTCAGAGGAAAAGTAATGAGAAATGGTAAATTTTGTTGTTTTAAGGATAATAACTGCTGAAAAAAATGGTCCTACAGCTTTGACCTAAATACATGAAATGTAGATCTTGATGTGCTTAATCATATGCAACTTAAATTTTAAAATATCTTGAACAGTTTTCAAGATATAGGGCTATTAAAGTGCAAAATTTTGAAAAAAAATCCAGAAAAAGGGCAATAACTCCTACATCGGTTGTTGGATCTTCTTGAAATTTTCAGAGCAGGTAGATCTTGAGATGCTGATCACTTTTACCCCCCCATCAGAATTTTGATATCTGTAACTATTTTTGAGTAATAAGCAAAAAACTGCAATTTACCCCTATGTTCTATTTTTAGCCATGGTAGCCATATTTTTTGACGAATCAAAAATCCGAACGATAGAATTGTACACATAATGCCATTAAACAACTGTACCAAGTTTGGTTGCAAATGGACTTATGGTGTCAGACAAGTTAATCTTTGAAATTCAGGGGAAAAGTAATGAAAAATGGTAAAACTTGATGCTTAAAGGGCCATAACTCCTAAAAGAAATGGTTCTACAGCTTTGACATAATTACGTGAAATGTAGATCTTGACGTGCTTAATCATATGCAATTTGAATTTTTAAAATATCTTGTATAGTTTTCAAGATATAGGGCTATTAAAGTGCAACATTTTGAAAAAAAATCCAGAAAAAGGGCAATAACTCCTACATCTGTTGTTGGATCTTCTTGAAAATTTCTGGGCAGGTAGATCTTGAGGTGCTGATCACTTTTACCCTATGCCAGAATTTTGATATCTGTAACCGTTTTTGAGTTATTTGCAAAAAACTGTATTTGAGCCCCCTGTTCTATTTTTAGCCATGCAGCCATGTTTTTTTACGAATCAAAAATCCGAACGATAGTTTTGTACACATAGTGCCACTAAACAACTATACCAAGTTTGGTTGCAATTGGACTTATGGTGTCGGACAAGTTAACGTTTGAAAAATTGTTTACAGACGACGACAGACGACGACGACGACGGACGCCAAGTGACGGTAAAAGCTCACATGGACCTTCGGTCCAGGTGAGCTAACAAATATTATTTCTATTTGGCCTAACAATGGATTAATCGATTCAGAACTTCATCTTTCATACTTAAAAAATATAGAATACCTTGTGGGGATACTTCGGTTTCCCTTTCTTCAGCACTCGCGGACCACGCTCCCTGAAAGCACATCTTGTGGATTTCTGGATCTTCACTGATGTTACGTCTGTGAAAGTGGCATTGTCCAATGTCTCTCGTGTTCTGAAACATTGAATGGCGTAGTTCATTCTCGTCGGTTTGTTCACTTCACCTACGATCTGGCTTTAACCGACAAGCTTAGCGCTGCTGCGGGCCTATTGGCCACCGAAACCCGGACGGGTATCACTAAGTTTGTTTTGGTTTGCATACAGGTTAGGTTTGGACACATCTGTAAATGAGATAATTCACTTTTTATATGTAAGTTTAAACTGATATTTTTGTATAGATCTTAGTTTTGATAGGTTTGAAGTCACAACTATAGTTCTTTTGTCCTTATACTTATTATTATCTAATATTTATACTTTTTATATCAAAATTATATGAATATTCATGAGTTGGGTCAAGTCATGTGAACCCTTGTGGGTTCTGGGTGGCGAATAGGCCCGCAGCAGCGCTAAGCTTGTCGGTAAAAGTCCACTAAAGAGCGCTCAGAAACCTGACATCGGGTCAGGCCGCTTTGCCCACAAAGCGACTGGGATGTGTGCCCCAGGTGATTGAATGGGGCAGCCCTGAAAGAGAAAGATGCGGGGTTGTCGGGCAATAATGCGGAAAACCTAACCACCGGTCACCCGTGCGGGTTCCGGGCGGCGAATAGGCCCGCAGCAGCGCTAAGCTTGTCGGTAAAAGTCCACTATAGAGCGCTCAGAAACCTGACATCGGGTCAGGCCGCTTTGCCCACAAAGCGACTGGGATGTGTGCCCCAGGTGGTTGAATGAGGGAGCCCTGACATCGAGAGATGCGGGGTCGTCAGGCGATAATGCGGAAAACCTGACCGCTTACCATAGTGGTGCACCTAGCTACAATAATGTAGCTCCTTTGACATCTTTGATAGGGCGGAGCTACAATGCATTACCATTCTTAGTAATGGAGCTAATCGAATTAACAAAGATGGTTCGTAATTACCAATAACACTCTGAATTACTTTGAGTTTATAAACTCTTTTGTCGAAAGTCATAGGAAATTATTAATTTATTAGAAAACTAACATTTTCAAAATTCTGATCATGAGCTTAATAAACAGAAATTTCACGAAAAAAATATTAGAAATTTTATGGTAAATCGTGTCAGACAAGTCTGACTACCAGGCTTTTGATTACCCTCGGGGACTTCTTCTTTCCTTGTAATGCACATGGTCGAAATCCTCGGTGCTGGATTTGGCTTCCTTGTTCGAACGTTTTGGTTTTGAGTACTTTTCGTTTTCAAGAATTTTGGAATTTGACCTTCCAATGGTTTGATTTAAATGCTACTGATGGGAGGTTACTCCTTGAAATATCGATATATAGCATATCCAAATTAACAGTTCATACCCGCGTTTTGGTATTTGTAATTTTGAAACCACTGGGCGATAACCGCTGCTGGTGGACCAGAGGTCCCCGAGGGTAATCACAAGCCTGGTAGTCAGACTTGTCTGACACGATTTACCATAAAATTTCTAATATTTTTTTCGTGAAATTTCTGTTTTTTAAATTCAAAATTGTTTAAAACACCAGGTTTCTTTCCTTGTAATGCACATGGTCGATATCCTCGGTGCTGGATTTGGCTTCCTTGTTCGAACGTTTTGGTTTTGAGTACTTTTCGTTTTCAAGAGTTTTGGAACTTGACCTTCCAATGTTTTGATTTAAATGCTACTGATGAGAGGTTACTCCTTGAAATATCGATATATAGCATATCCAAATTAACCGTTCATACCCGCGTTTTGGTATTTGTAATTTTGAAACCACTGGGCGATAACCGCTGCTGGTGGACCAGAGGTCCCCGAGGGTAATCACAAGCCTGGTAGTCAGACTTGTCTGACACGATTTACCATAAAATTTCTAATATTTTTTTCGTGAAATTTCTGTTTTTTAAATTCAAAATTGTTTAAAACACCAGGTTTCTTTCCTTGTAATGCACATGGTCGATATCCTCGGTGCTGGATTTGGCTTCCTTGTTCGAACGTTTTGGTTTTTAGTACTTTTCGTTTTCAAGAATTTTGGAATTTGACCTTCCAATGGTTTGATTTAAATGCTACTGATGAGAGGTTACTCCTTGATATATCGATATATAGCATATCATGTTCATTTTATCATCCTTTTCATGTTGATCGCCTGTAGATAACCTATATAGCGTTGCACGGGCGTAAAACACCAACTCACTCACTCACTCACCCATATCCAAATTAACAGTTCATACCCGCGTTTTGGTATTTGTAATTTTGAAACCACTGGGCGATAACCGCTGCTGGTGGACCAGAGGTCCCCGAGGGTAATCACAAGCCTGGTAGTCAGACTTGTCTGACACGATTTACCATAAAATTTCTAATATTTTTTTCGTGAAATTTCTGTTTTTTAAATTCAAAATTGTTTAAAACACCAGGTTTCTTTCCTTGTAATGCACATGGTCGATATCCTCGGTGCTGGATTTGGCTTCCTTTTTCGAACGTTTTGGTTTTGAGTACTTTTCGTTTTCAAGAATTTTGGAATTTGACCTTCCAATGGTTTGATTTAAATGCTACTGATGAGAGGTTACTCCTTGAAATATCGATATATAGCATATCCAAATTAACAGTTCATACCCGCGTTTTGGTATTTGTAATTTTGAAACCACTGGGCGATAACCGCTGCTGGTGGACCAGAGGTCCCCGAGGGTAATCACAAGCCTGGTAGTCAGACTTGTCTGACACGATTTACCATAAAATTTCTAATATTTTTTTCGTGAAATTTCTGTTTTTTAAATTCAAAATTGTTTAAAACACCAGGTTTCTTTCCTTGTAATGCACATGGTCGATATCCTCGGTGCTGGATTTGGCTTCCTTGTTCGAACGTTTTGGTTTTGAGTACTTTTCGTTTTCAAGAATTTTGGAATTTGACCTTCCAATGGTTTGATTTAAATGCTACTGATGAGAGGTTACTCCTTGAAATATCGATATATAGCATATCCAAATTAACAGTTCATACCCGCGTTTTGGTATTTGTAATTTTGAAACCACTGGGCGATAACCGCTGCTGGTGGACCAGAGGTTCCCGAGGGTAATCACAAGCCTGGTAGTCAGACTTGTCTGACACGATTTACCATAAAATTTCTAATATTTTTTTCGTGAAATTTCTGTTTTTTAAATTCAAAATTGTTTAAAACACCAGGTTTCTTTCCTTGTAATGCACATGGTCGATATCCTCGGTGCTGGATTTGGCTTCCTTGTTCGAACGTTTTGGTTTTGAGTACTTTTCGTTTTCAAGAATTTTGGAATTTGACCTTCCAATGGTTTGATTTAAATGCTACTGATGAGAGGTTACTCCTTGAAATATCGATATATAGCATATCCAAATTAACAGTTCATACCCGCGTTTTGGTATTTGTAATTTTGAAACCACTGGGCGATAACCGCTGCTGGTGGACCAGAGGTCCCCGAGGGTAATCACAAGCCTGGTAGTCAGACTTGTCTGACACGATTTACCATAAAATTTCTAATATTTTTTTCGTGAAATTTCTGTTTTTTAAATTCAAAATTGTTTAAAACACCAGGTTTCTTTCCTTGTAATGCACATGGTCGATATCCTCGGTGCTGGATTTGGCTTCCTTGTTCGAACGTTTTGGTTTTGAGTACTTTTCGTTTTCAAGAATTTTGGAATTTGACCTTCCAATGGTTTGATTTAAATGCTACTGATGAGAGGTTACTCCTTGAAATATCGATATATAGCATATCCAAATTAACAGTTCATACCCGCGTTTTGGTATTTGTAATTTTGAAACCACTGGGCGATAACCGCTGCTGGTGGACCAGAGGTCCCCGAGGGTAATCACAAGCCTGGTAGTCAGACTTGTCTGACACGATTTACCATAAAATTTCTAATATTTTTTTCGTGAAATTTCTGTTTTTTAAATTCAAAATTGTTTAAAACACCAGGTTTCTTTCCTTGTAATGCACATGGTCGATATCCTCGGTGCTGGATTTGGCTTCCTTGTTCGAACGTTTTGGTTTTGAGTACTTTTCGTTTTCAAGAATTTTGGAATTTGACCTTCCAATGGTTTGATTTAAATGCTACTGATGAGAGGTTACTCCTTGAAATATCGATATATAGCATATCCAAATTAACAGTTCATACCCGCGTTTTGGTATTTGTAATTTTGAAACCACTGGGCGATAACCGCTGCTGGTGGACCAGAGGTCCCCGAGGGTAATCACAAGCCTGGTAGTCAGACTTGTCTGACACGATTTACCATAAAATTTCTAATATTTTTTTCGTGAAATTTCTGTTTTTTAAATTCAAAATTGTTTAAAACACCAGGTTTCTTTCAATTTAGTAAATTACTAATTAGTAAAATCTTTTTTCTAAATTCTTCCACAAGTATCGATCTCTTATTGAAAAATTTAATTGTACACGTCACTTTCTTATAGTGAAAGGAATATCACATCCTGTATTTTATGGTAATGTTTTTTATAAAGCTCACAAATTTAAAAGCAATCCAATAGAAATGAAAAATTGGCTTCAAAATTTAATACGGAAAGGATATGAAATGAATATCTTGGTTAAATCTTTGAATTTAGTGTTTTTTGGCAGAAATATTGAAAACTTAATACTCGCTTTAAAACTTCCATAAACGTTTTTACTATTGTCATTTATAAGCATTATAGCGATCAAGCGTGTCGGTTTTGTGTGATGACACTTCACTAAATCATTATTGCTTGAAGTGTTGTGTCGGATTTAAAATCGATACGTTTGATTTTTTTACATCAGTCGATTGATGATTCTCAGCTAGCTGTCAGTAACAGCGAGTATTCTATAGAGAGTTCCTTTACCGTCCTTTTGTTTGTTTTTGTTTTTTGTCTTAGGTTCTCTTTAGTAGAATTGGACTTTGATCGATTTGATTTATATTGTGTGTTTAGTTTTTGTGCTTTGTCTAGGAATATTGATAGGGGGAAGGTTGGGCCCAAAAAACTAGTTTAACCCCGCCACATATTACATGTGCCTGTCCTAAGCCAGGAATCCTTGACAAAGCTTTCGTTTGTACTTGTCTTTTTGATGTTTTCTGTTCCTTGTTTAAGAAGGGGGTCTATCTGTGACTATTTCAGGGCTGGATTTGAATTATATGCATCTTATTTAGACCATGGGCCAATTGCATAACCGCGAGCAGTGCCAAATGGCCTCGTTGAAGGCTGCTGGCGGTTGTCCATTGTGGTTTTTCTAAACTGCCGTTTAATTGTGGGCTGTGTCGCGTACACTTATTCCACATCTCTTTATTTTCTATTTATAGTAACGTAATTATTTCATTTAAATAGATAAGTTGAACATTGTATTTTATATTGTAGGGTATTTTCTCCTGTTAGATGTCATCTAAATACAAAATCATCGTAACCCTAGAAGCCTTGTATTTGTTTATTTGCCATAACAAAGAGGTGTTACACTACTATAGCATAAGACGTCTTCGGTGCTGTTTGTATATTTGGACATTGATAGTAACACGTCGAGATCGATCTCTTATTGAAAAATTTAATTGTACACGTCACTTTCTTATAGTGAAAGGAATATCACATCCTGTATTTTATGGTAATGTTTTTTATAAAGGGATCTTTTTCAAATCTAACTACAGTGGAAGCCGGGTTACTTATTGCAGCTTGATATTCTGATAGCCAAGAAGTTCTTCTGTCATCCGAAATAGAGTTGCAAAGTTGATTATAATCATCTATATATTTGCCTACAAAATTTTCTTGAAGGTGCCAGGTGTTGCTTATATCATCAAGTAGATATCTCAATGATACAATCATCCTTGCCTTGCTCTGATAATTTCAAGAAACTTCTTAGGGTGTCTTCATCATCAAACTCAAAGTTATCTTTCACTCCACGAAAACAGAAAAAATCATTTTTACCAAACTTTGCTTGTTTTAAACAGGATATTATTTCATTTGCCATAAGCTCCGTGTTTTGAAAATGCTCTGAACTTCCTGGTTTGGCATGTTCATGCAATAATATCTCTTTGCTTTGGAAAGGACCATGACGACTTAGAAAATACTTTTCTGGTGCATGTGGCCGTTCAGCTGGATTATCCTTGGAATTTAGCTTTTTTTCGAATGAAATCTGAGAAAACTTTAAATAGTCGTAGAAAATTTACCAGGCGGTTTAATAACATTCGAACAAGACAGCCTACTGGAGCGTCTGAAGGTCCATTATCGACTATGAAAATCCAATTTTTCTCCAGTAGAGCTGTCTCTGAAGAAAGAGTCCAATGCAGGTATTGACAAAAGAAGGAAAAGTTCATTAAAGCAACGGAAAACAGTCTCCGGTTCAAAAAAGGACAAATTTACAAGGGTTACAGGTTGACCAGTTCTGGTTACATTCATCAATGTATAATTGTCTGATTCTACCACAGTATTACTAGAAACTGTTTCCAAAAGTAAATGAGTCATGGGTGTGCATGCATTCGTTCTAGATTTGTCAAATTGATGGTCAAGCCTTGCAACATCCCACCAACTTCATGAAATTTATTCCAAATGTTTATATCACTAATACCCAAGCAGCACAGAAATTATTAAAACATTTTCAAAAATGGTATGAAAACATTTTAAAGAAACGTTTTAATGACAGAAAAACGTTTGGTCGTAAAAACGTTTAAATAATGTTTTTATAAAATGTTTTTTCTAAACCTTTTGAAAAATATTTTTGTAGAATAATATTGAAATGTTTTTCATAAATGTTTTGGAAATGTTTTATAAAAATGATGTTATAATGTTATCCTTTAATGGTATCGGTAGGGGGATCAGGTATTGTTTATTATTAAAACTTTTATTCAGTCTCGATAACCATCCAGGTGAGAAATGTCTTCTTAGCAGTCTCACTTCTCCCACTTCCTTTCTGAAACAAGAAACAATTCATACATTAACATCAAAATTCATATTTTCTCATCAAAAGCAGACTATACTTATATATTTTCATAATCACGTTTACATTAAAACATTTTTAAAAATCATCTTAATCATACTTTCTAGTGCAACACTGTTACTATGCCAGTTAAATTAAAATAGTTTCAAACCGTTTACATTCAAATTAATTACAAACGGCATTTACATTAATTTAATTAAGCATTTATAACTTTAATACATGTTCCAGCAAATTAAATATTAAATTATTTTAAAAACACGTACCTATTTCTATATTTTCTTCAACTGTTAAAACAAGTCTATCCTCGAATATTTCAAGTCCAACTTTCAGATAGCTTCAAAATAGTTCTTTGTCAGCAACGTTACCAAGGAAACAGAAATCTTACACCCATGCACATGGTATTTCAAATTACATTTTTATTATCTTTAGCAGATGTCTATCAACTTTTACATTAACCGACATTCTAAGACTATTTACCTCATAAACTTTGAAAGCTTATGAACGCGTAACTTAAATTATTTTGTATATATTTATTTTTTAAAAATGTTTCATCAATTTATGAATACATGTTTTTAATATTATTAAATGTTATACATTCATTGACAGCTTTAATTGTTACTGTTTTAAATATTTCTTTAACAATTTAATAATTGAATAAAATAAAGCATTGTTGTTTTTTCAAACATCCATATTAAATGCATTCAATGTCTTTCAATCTAATACACAATTATATTGTGTAAATATGTACAAAAGATATCTAAATCATGTTTTGAATCATCTGTTAATTCATAAACATTATTGAAATGTTTTAAGATAATAGCATAAAAACATTTTACAAAAACATTAGCACAAAATGTTACTTAAACATTCTTAGAACATTGTTATAAAATGTTGAAAACATGGTTTAAGAAAACATTTTAATGAAATGTTTTTAGAACATTTTTATGACATTATACAATCACATTCAATATACGCTTAGTAATCATACCAAAAAATGTTTTCAAAATGTTTTTATAACGTTTTTATAAAACATGAAAATGTTTTTATAATGTTTTAAGAATGTTTTGAAAAAAATGTTTTGTTAAACTCCAAATAAAACACGAAAAAAATGTTTCGAAAATGTTTTGCGCTGCTTGGGTACCTTGGACAAGTTCGAAAATCAGCATTTTACCATAATTTTTGTAGGAGATATGGGACTTTGACCATAAAAACGACCGTTTTTTTTTTTAGCTAAACAGACCTTGTAAGCGCTCTCATCCCTACAGATGTTGACAGATTTTCATGAAATTTATACCAAATGTTTAAACCATTAATACCTTGGTAAAGATCAACAATCAGCATTTTTTTATAATTTTTGTAGGAGTTAGTGGACTTTGACCATAAAACGACTGTTTTTTTGCAAAAGATACCTTTTAAGCGCTCTCATCCGTACAGATGTTGACATATTTTCATGAAATTTATACCAAATGTTTATATCACTAATACCTTGGTCAACTTCGACAATCAGCATTTTTCGATAATTTTTGTAGGAGTTAGGGGACTTTGACCATAAAAACGACTCTGTTTTTTGTAAAACAGACCTTGTAAGTGCTCTCATCCCTACAGATGTTGATGGATTTTCATGAAATTTATAACAAATGTTTAAACCACTAATACCTTGGTCAAGTTTAAAAATCAGATGTGTTCGATAATTTTTGCTTCACCGGCGGGGGACCCTGGAATTCCATTCTTGTTGAAAAACAAAATTTGTCATGTGTTAGCTTTTGCCTGGGATTTGCTTGGACATCCTTTTGATATACCGCCATACCTCCCCCCAATCTAATGGCAAATGGGAAAGACAATTAAAACACTGTTTCATAAATCTGTCAGGGATAATGAGGACAAGTGGGATAAATATTTTCCACGATGTGTTATATAACCAAGTCAGTAGTAAAGAGGGAAGGTAAAAGGACACACGGAAAACATACCATCATCATTCGAGAAGCCGATGAATTAATGTCTTCATGTTTGATATCCCAAGAAGATAATCTATTGTCCTCACAACACCCACGGAAGATTATCAGTATCGAGGCCACTGATCTGATAATGATAGGCGGCAATAAACCAGATAACGTCAATTTTGAGATGAATGTGCATCCGACACAAATTGTATCTTGCACAATTTGTGTTATCCATGCTGATCACATAGAGGAGTTCATGGGACCGGGTTATGAAGATACTGTCGATAAGTCTTCTTGTGACAGAGAATTAATAAGAACTCAGGCTTCATCTCCACAAAAAGCACGTAAAAGAAAGTCAAGGTCAAAGTATGTCCTTTTAAAGGAGAAATGGAATGAGAAGTTTAATGGTTTAAACAGTAAGTTAGATACTTTAGTAACTTTTGTTGTTAGTCAGTTAGTTTACTCCCAAGCAGCACGATTTCGGCTATATCCGGGAGATGAACATGAAAATGGTGATACAATGATATCAACATGAAACGATGATGAAGTGGAGGAAATGGGGACACAAGGCCAATCGGGTAGGAGAGTTTTGACTGCCACTGGAAAAAGGAGTGATGGGTAGGGACGGGAAATTTTGCCTCCTGCATGGGGATCCTACGGGTCCTACTCTTACCGAGGCCTGCAGCAGGGTTCTTTAACGTGCGAGGAACGTGACATTTTTCCCAACACGGTGCACCACTATGGTTTGCGGTCAGGTTTTCCGCATTATCGCCTGACGACCCCGCATCTCTCGATGTATCCCAATGGGCACAAATTGTAAATTTGTTTTTCTTGCTAGACTCTTGGATGACAAAGTAAGTCTTTTTATAACCGACTACCAAATACTTGTACCTGCGTTTTCCGTTCTTTTTCATAAAGCTACGTTTAATCAGCTGTGCCAAACGAGATTTTAGTTGTGAATGTGGAATCGAAGTATATAATATAGAGAAATCAAACGGACCACCAAGTAGTGCATCACAAATTTTCAGCCCCTACTAACCTTCTTCCGATCCCTCAGCAGAGCCTAGCTTGTCGTAAGTTAAGATATTTTCTCAAGGCTGCACAGGGACAAAACGTGCATTTTTGGTAGTCTGGAAGATCATGTAGATAATCAAAGTGAGATTAAGTACGAGGAATACGATGGTTATGATTTTAAGGAGCACAATAACAGATAATGTAAATGCAAATGCTCTTTTTGGCAATGTCCTAGCGGGTCAAGTCAAAACTGATTTTGTTTTAATTATACTATAGATAGACAAAATTTGAGTTTTTGGTTTTATAGCCATAAACCCTTGGGTAATTTGTTTAAATGATATATGATGACTTATATTTTTTTCAATTTTTTTATGTCTGCTCATATCACTCGTGCTATTTACATGTACATCTTACACGAAAGTGTTTTGGAGGAGTATAGCAAACCTTACTTGGAATTAGCTAGCTACAATAATGTAGCTCCTTGATGGTTCCCCAGTTTGGTATTTTTGGTTATACTGTTCTATGCTCTTCATATTCATACAGTGATTGGCATTTTCAATATTTTTGGTAGAGCGCCTCTGATGAGTCTTGAATAGACGAAACGCGCGTCGGGCGTAGCAAAATTTATTGTCTGGAACTTTGTTGTCATTTGTATTTTGACATCTTTGATTAGGCCGCCTAATCAAAGATGTCAAAGGAGCTACATTATTGTAGCTAGGAATTAGCTTGCACAGATCTATGTTTTTATGTCCTTCAGTGTGCAAAATTTGTGATAGCCCGATAGCCCATGGCTACGGAAAAGCTCCTTTAACGTAACGCTACCCAAATTGCAACACTCTACATAAATTGTTCTAGAATAACAGGATTGTTAAGTACATGTAATACTAGTTTTTTTTTTCTTTTCTATTATTAATATTAGATTATTTTTTAACGTATTCAAAAAAAATTTATAGAAAAAGTAATTTCTAATAGAAAAAATACGATTGTATATGATAGTGGAATACCTTATCCAATATGGCCCTATGCTGAAAATTGACGTGCGACAGACAGGACTTCTGGTTGATGTTGAAAATCTTGACAATTGTTTTATATTTTTCATTTTGCTAAATATCATTTGTTGCCAAATTATTCAGACAGCAAAACTCATATGAATATTCCAAGGTCTCAACCCGGAACTAAAATAAAAGTGCTTTCTATCACGTCCGCAATAGATGACGTAATGGAGACCTAAATTTAGACTTCAAATTAACTTTATTTTCAGGTCAGTTATGTTTGTGATTAGTGTTTTTAAATATTTAAAAGATATAAATGCTTCATTTACAACGGACTTTGCAGGTCTTTACCGTTGTTTTAGCTGCAAACAAGAAAATACACAATTATACAGCCTTATTCGGGAATACTGTGCAATTGTCTAAAAATCCAATCAGGAGTCATAAAATGCCTTTAAATTTTTTTGACATACCTTTTCTTGATTAGATTTTTTAATAAAAATAAATAAAAGTAATCACTTTCAATAATGAAGCAAGATTTATAAGAGAAATCTTAAAGAGTAATTTTTTTACCCCCATGTGCAATTTGGGTAACCCTGATGTGAAAAGTTAGGGCATTCTCAGGTGTCTTAAAATCTGTTTTATGACTTTTGTGTATCAAATATTAAAATTCTTTCTGTATAGATAAATAGAGTAAACATAACTATAACACAGCTGACCAAAATTTTAAGCAATCGTGCCCAGATAAAGATACGAGACAAAAACCGTCAAAGTTGTTGCAATTTGGGTACCGTCACGTTAGACTACTATTTAGAAGTTGGGATATTTTGTAACGAGGGCTATAGGTAATCTCGTTGAGATGTTAGCTCCGGGGAAAATTTTTTGATTGGCCTCCTCTAACATCTCGTTCCATTGCCGTTAATGTCTATTCTGGAAATCTATTTTGATATACCCATGTGTGATTATGGGCGAATTCAACTATCTTCCCTTTTAGTCACCCCACCGACGCTTGTTAAATGGATTCCCAAGACATTTTGTAGTTCATTTATGGAATTTCTATATTGATAGCCTACCTTTACCACCTGTAATCGATCATTTTTCACAGATTTAAGTTTTTCCACTGGCGGCCATATTAGTTGTTTTCAAACATGTCACGTGACTTTTCTTACCACTACAGTGAAACCTAAATTACGGGTTCGGATAAAAAGCGATTGTTTTTCTTACCTCAGTTCGAGTATATTCTAGCAATGATGATATACAATCTGTTGGCAAAAATAAAAGAGATTGCAGACTATTAAATAACATTAAAAAACCACAAGATCTATGGGTTTAGCTAAAACCAATTTCTTTCCTGATCTCACATTGCAAAGTGCATCACAGAAAACGGGAGTGGGGAGGTTGTGATTTTTTTTTTTATTTTTTTTCTTTTGAATTTGATGTACCCAACTTTGCAAAGCAAATTAAACAAAAAACAAGATTTTTCTAATATATTATCATACAATCAAATTGTACCTAAGAACCTACAATTAAAATTTACAAAGTATTTTAAAGGCAATCGGTATAGATAAACAAATATATTATGATAAAATCAAATTGTACCAAAGTACATGCAATAAAAAATTTACAAAGTTTATAGGCAATCAGTATAAATAAAACAAATAAATTATCATAAAATCAAATCGTACCAAAGTACATGCAATTAAAAATTTACAAAGTATATAGGCAATCAGTATAGATAAAACAAATAAATTATCATAAAATCAAATCGTACCAAAGTACATGCAAATGTTCAATTTTCAGGGGAAGCTTTTAAAGGGGATGCAATTAAAATTTTACAAAGTATAAAGGCTATCAGTATAGATAAAACAAATAAATTATCATAAAATCAAATTGTACCAAAGTACATGCAATTAAAAATTTACAAAGTATGCAGGCAATCAGTATAGATAAAACAAATATATTATCATAAAATCAAATTGTACCAGAGTGCATGCAATTAAAAATTTACAAAGTATAAAGGCAATCAGTATAGATAAACATACATTTTGAATAAAGACCCGACCATTAAAATAATTGTTTGCTTTAATCTTCACAACATCTCCTAATCTTGTCCAGTCTCTTTGTAGGATGTTTAAGCCTATCGCTTAAGGTTTTAGGATTTGGAAACTCTTAAATTCTCTGCCTGGAACAACAATGAAAAGTTTTTCCGGTCTTATGAATAGCTTTAAATCTTCTCCAAGAGCTGCTTTTGGTTTTCGGTCTAACACCGTTGTGTTGGAACCAGCAGACTCCAAAAATATAGCATCCAGGGTCTTGCCAAGAGATCCAGCCATCTGACTGTGGCGGTTAACGGTCTCCTCCGTAATATTGCCACCAGCTTCCTTAAGAGATTCTATAACACACAGGCAACACAAGATGAATAATAAATGTGGACAGAAAACACTTGCATGCAATTGTTTAACACCTAAATTAAATTATTATTTTAAAACTTCATTGGTAACAGATGAGCAAGGCTGTATGTAATCACCTTGTCCAGTCTGTCTGTCTGTCTGTTCTGTCTGTCCACTACAAAATATTTCTGTAACTAATTGCTCTACTTTTACTGAAGGGATTGATATCTAATTTGATATGCAACTTAAGTACCAATTGGCAATTGTTGTAACAAGTATCATCTTTCCAAGCCAGTCGGAAATCCAATTTCTGTTTTCCGGTTGTCGAGTGGAGGGTGTCCTAAGCACGATTTTATGCAACCTTCACATGCATTATTATTATTATTATGTTGTTGTTGAAATGATTGAAACCATTATTGTGAAGATATACTCTATAAAATATCTTAATATTTGATGTACAGCAAAATCATTAATTCTCATGTTGCTATGTTTGATTTGAGGTCTGTCTTTCTCTCTGTTACCCACCAATTGTTTTCTTATATTAACAAATTTTTCATACATAACTAAAATGGCAAAACAAATACATGAATTTTTTGGTTTTCATTAAGCTTCTTATCCGTGTGAAAATTTCTAAAGTCTCACTACCTTTAAATTCTTTATTCAAAAACTCGTTTACGATGTCTCCCTCTAAATTCCGTCCTGGTCCACCGACCAGATTTACTGTACGATTCCAAATGGAGTCCATGCGGAGTCTCTTAGGTAACCAACCTGCTACACCTGGAAATGAAAATTCCCATTTTTTTAAAAATGATATGAAGAATAAATTGAACCGATTCTCTTTTTAATTCTGCCTTGTCTCTCTCCATCAGCCTGTCGGCCACAAACACATTGTGACATAGGACTCACTTTGACACCATCCGACATAGGACTCACTTTGACACCATCCGACATAGGACTCACTTTGACACCATCCGTCGTCCAGCCCGTCCGTCGACATGTGACTTCACAATTCGTGGCCTTTTTGATTTGTCCTGACACTATACATGTTATAGCTTCTTGGTATTTGTCATGTATTAGTACCTCCTTTCTTTATACATATAACGGGTGAATTGAATTTATATCCTAACTCATCTATTATTTGAATATCTAAAGAGGCAGACAATTAAACGCAGCATCTACAAAGCACAATTCCTTTGATATTAGGTACAATAATTTGTGGACCAAGTCCTCGGATACATCTGCTGATTTGACCTGGTTTTCGTTGTATACGTTGAACTTATGCGTATATTAGGTCCAATATATAAAATAAGTTAGAATTTATCTAAAAATTGTACTGCATTAATAAACATACATATAACTGTTCCAATATACTAATGCGAATCACTTTTGTAATTTGAATTAATCATTCATGTTAATCTCAAGTATGGCGAAAAAAAACGAAACCAGACAAATTTGAACTTGTTAACTACCCACTTCCTATTCTATTTTTTATGATTTTAGACAACCTATATAGAATCCGATTCTTTCCAAAGAAAGAGACATAAAACAAGTCAATAAACAAAATACAAAGTAATAAAAAAAAGTTTCTCATACCGGCTAACAATCTGTGACCCAATAAAAGGTATTTTGGATGCTGGCGATTGAAAAACTGTACCATATCATGTCTCCAATGAGACATCATTGCCTTTCCGTCATTTTCGCGCACAGCATCGTGACGCACTTGGTCCATCAGTCCAAGGAACAAAAGAGCGGTTACATACTTAAATACATGGTCATCTTTCTCTTCCTGTGTATTATTGTTTGCTGCAGCAGATCTGCAGGTTTTGCTGCAAAACCATTTTCCACCTGAAACAGTTAAAGAAGCAAAGGTGTACCAAAGGGGTAATCGAACATCATTATTCCTAATAGACAAAGACAAAAATCATCAAAAGGAAATCAGCCACAACAAACAAAACACACACATAAAACTAAACCGTAACTCGTGAACTCAAATCGTAACGAGAGTGAACCCAGGAGCTCTTGAAGAGTAAGCAGTTCCTTTTTGTCATAGCACACTCGTCTCGTTGCCAAATATCCATTAAGTTTTGGTCGAATCCGGGAAGGATGATATTACCAAATTCTATGTCAACTTACGGGGAACCGACTTTAGCTTTACACATTTCAGATGAAACCATTCTTTCAAACATCTTGGGTTGTCACATCCAACCATTGGCACATCATCCCCTAGATTTTTGTGACAACAAAATCTATAAGCCTTTCTTTCTTCACACTCAGCGCTACAAAAAAATTCCCCATCTGGGATATCCTCTTCCTCTATTCCGAGACAGGTAAGGTGGAACCAATTGTTTCCAGGACAATGGACACCAGAACATTCAACCATTGCATCATCTATGTCTGGTGAAGAAAGGAACATAAACCATCATAAAATGTCACATAAAAGCTTTCAAACTACAACAGAAGTAATAACACTGGTACCATAAAATAAAATACAAAAACTTGGCCAATTTATCGGGTGCATATATTTTAACTTAAAAAAGGAAGGAACATGTTCATGGGACACGGATATCCCAGCTAGGCCTCAAGCAGGAAGTAAATGTCCGACAGGTCTAAAGTTGATAAGAACATACAGTCTGTCATACTGAACCATCATACCTAGTTAAAAATAATTTTCACATACGGTTCTTGAGAAAAACTTGACGGAATATCGTAGGAGGCACGGATGGAAGGACATACTTACGTACGTAGGTACAGGCGGACGAACTGGCATGAGTAAAACTTCATGCCACCGACATGTCGTCGCGGGGCCATAAAAAACATGGAAACATTTAAAATTGGGTTCTCAACAACCTATTATTTTTGACATTAAACATCATGACGCGTTGGAAGATGTGAACAGATTAATAGATTTTCACCTTCTTTACACGAACAATAATCAAAATTATCGCTGTGTCCTTCCTCGAAAACTTCTTTGATGTCTGATGACTGCCAACAAAGGTCAACCACTCTCTCTGCCGTCTCACGTAAAAACTGTTCTTTCTCTGGTTTTGTTTCTGGGATCTCTATGGAGTCGCACAGCTTCTTCATGCCCAAGACATTCAAGGTGGCCAACACAGTGTAGCCTACTGTTACAAACTTGACAAAGTCTGCAGCATGATTAAATGTTTCATTTATATTATGTGTTACATTTCTCCTACCAAAAACATTTTTAAGGTGAAAGAGAGTCCCCTTTTCTGCTGCACTGGTTCCTTTATAAAAAATGTCCATGAGGTCCTACAATATAATTGTCACTTTATTCTCATTGTTATGCACATGGGTCAATATCTCTTGTCACAAGTGTTTCAATAAAAAGGTTAAGGTTATACTACCATGTAGGTCAAGCTCAAAAAAGATTTATAACTTTTCAATTGCCATTTGGGGAGAATGGTGTATTACTCTAGAGGCTATTCCAGGGATGTTTGAAAGGAGATGAAGGTCCGCTTATTTTTTTTAATTTTTTTTCGAGGCAAAATTAAGATAAATTTTTATTTAAAAACGATAAAAAACACTATATTGGTTCCCAATGACATGTCCGTTATTATCAAGATCCATCCATGTGTTCTGTAAGATAAAATAATAAATATATTCAAAAGTAACCTGCATGAGGAGCATTCTCTTATGGAATTCCTGGACTTGAGGTTGTAACGTTTGCAGCTTGTCAAAAACAGTAGCCCCATTTGACCGTGCCATATGTGCGTCGTTGTGGCGTTCACATGACAGTCCATCTCCGAAAACCAAGATCGGGAAGGCTTGGTTATCTGTGTTTGGTGTATATTGCTGTAAATTCTCCAGAATTTTTATGGTACCAGCTGTAGTTGATGGATTTTCCTGGCAAACACCTAAGTTAATCTGCAATTTTTTTAATTTAAATAAGTAACTAAAATCGGATGTACATTTACAAAGGTGGGACAAACATGCATTCATTAAAAAACATACATAAGCACACACTTTCATATGACACCTTTTAATATTATACCACCACTCGTAAAAGAGGGGCTATATTGCAACCACCTTGTCCGTCCGTCCGTCCGGTACAATATCTCAGCTTCTACTAAAGGGATTGATTTCAAATTTGGTAGACAGCTTTAGCACGATGGGATGTACATTTTCTCTACTTTCCAGGTCAGTCGATGATCTACTTTCTATTTTCTGAGCCGACTATTTTAATGTTCAACAATGGAAAATTTTTCGTAACAGATTTCTCAGCTTCTACATAAGGGATTGATTTTTAATTTGGTAAACAGCTTCAGCATGATGAGTTGTACTGTGTCTCCCCTTTCCTGGTCAGTGGTCAGTCAGTCATCTATGTCCTTTACTCTGAAAGGTCGAGTGGGAGTATGCTTAGTGCAACCCCTTGTTTGCATTAATTTTGTCGAGTTCTAGAAAGACTATTGCAACTTTAAGACTGATTTAAATAATGTTACCACTTTGCTTTTCTTTGAAGACTCTCTCCAATACTCGTGTCGAATGTGCTTGGTAGTACAACCCTGGAAATTATCATTAAAGAATGGAATCTCGGAAACTATGATCCTGCTGACAATAGTTATCATTCTTTCTTTGATCTCCTTTTCGTCCTCAGGGTTTGGTAAAAAGTTTTCTAGTCCTATTTCAGCGGCATCAATGGTAGTATCTTCTGTAAAGTGAGCTGTTGGTATTCTATTTTCAGAACTGTAAGAGAGAGCCCAAAGCATCATTTTATTCTGCTTGTCTATCGACTGCCTACTTGCCTTTACCATCTTGCCAACGTTGTCCCATGTCAAAGTGAATCCCGGGCAGTGCTCTGAAATGTGACATATTTGCGTTTAACCATCGTAAACCATGTTTAATACACATTCCTTTGAAAAAATCCATTTCAGGATATAGAAATAACCGGAATTTTCTTTGCCCCACATACGATAGTAGGGAGCATATATTGTTCAGGTCTGTTCCTCCGTCCGTTCCAAACTGCGAAATGGGCATTATGTCTTTTGGACATATTCTTGTTTTATAAGGAAGTAACGTTTTAATAACAATTTTACCTGTTAGGCATAAAAGAACCACATGCAACAAAAAAGTACATCAAAAATCACACTTGAACACAATAAGAGGATCAAGGACAAAGTTTTTTTTTATACGAGCGCAGGAAATACTGTTCGAAGGTAGACCAATTACAAGTCCAAAATTATAAATAAAAAAACGCAAAATATAAACATTTAAAAATTAACAGGATCAACAGAGAAAAGTACCATGTTCCTCCTCCTCATCATTTACATCAGGTATGTCAACACTTGATTCTTCTTCAGTTTCGGGCTGGTTGGAAAGCTCCGCTGACTCGTTCGAGTCTAATTCCTCTATACCGGACAAGCTTGCGTTCAGGCCCACAGTTTCTGTTGACTCTTCTGGCTCACTTTCCGAGTCTAAATCTTCCGGAGGGTCTATGAAGCCTTCTGTCATTTGTTTCTAGTAAACATAATGTTTACGTATATAAACTCAAGCATGAAGTATATTAAACACAAGAGCAAAACAAAATTTCTTAATAAAAAATAAATTTTATTACTATAGCAACAAACAAGTCATCTTGTCTTCAAAAGTACCATTTCTTAAAGGATTTAGTGCAATCATGTTTGTCTTCTATTTGTCCCAAAGTACAAAGACTTTCTTCTTAGTCTATGAATTTTGATCCCCGGGGGATACGATTCTTCATTAAAAAAAAACCATTTTAATCTTGATGAGATTTGAACAGAAAGACATTGTGAAAGTTAATAATTCAACAGCACGAATATAGAAGGCACTAATCTGAATTTTATTACACTACCTCAATATCTCTTTTCATCTGCAGCAATTCTGAGTCTGAGTCCCCTCTTATTTTAGAGACCAAACGCAAAGCGGTGGAGTTGCTAGCGCACACAGCCAGTTTCTGGAAGTGCTTAAATAACTATGAAAAATATAATTGTGTAGTTTATGAAGCCATTCCAATGTTATAATTCTTCAAGGTAAAATAATGAAAAGAACCCAGTTAGGATGTTGATTAAACGTTAAATTTGACAGTAGGAAATTGGAACCAATTCGGCATCTAAATGTCAAAAGTTTGAAAGGGCATCAAAACCATACAGAACAGCACGAAGAAACAGACAAAACACAAAACAATATTAAAAAGACGGAAGTCATCAAAACCAAAACATACAATTTCATGTATTTCCATAAATTTATGAAAAATATTTGAAAGTACTACTATAGTATATAACTTTCTAAAGTCGGACATCATGCTTTGTTTTATCGGGACAACGGAGACTGCTGTTTTTCGGCACAACGGAGACTGCTGTTTTTCGGCGACCTAAATTCGTGTATTTTTTACCTTTCTATGTGCCCCACATCGCCAAATCTCTAGCGCGTGCATACTTTGTACCATCTTTATCTTCATTGGGGATCGCAAGTGCAATAATACAGATGCTGCGAAACCAGTCCCAGGAATAACATCTCTGCGTCTGTTTTGTGAAATAAAGGGATTTACTAGTAACAAAACTACAAACTGGACACCGGCAAAATTGAAACAAAAAGAACAAACAAATATCGCACGCATGTCCCTAACTGGACCAGGATGCAGTTAAGTACAAAGATACTGAGATAAATTATTTATTTTGCAATAATTTGATACAATGAAAAGTACTAATAAATTAAGCACAAAGTTGTTCATACCTGTCTGATGTGACTGTGGACAACAGAGTTGTATAAAGTAATGGGATGTGCTTTTTCAGGTCTTTTGAAACATCGTGCCAGCTAAAGCTTTGTAGAGTTTCCATATTACATTCTCGTCTTAAAACCGTATTTTCGTCTTTCAGAAAAGCTGACACACCTCGCCTGATGTTCAAGTCCAGCACGTGCATGAACGCTCTTCTGGCCCCAGGGAAGTTGTTATATAAATACGTAAAGGCCTTTTTGTACTCGTAATTTGCTACACAGTTTGCCGCATATGCAACTGACTTTGATGATTTCCCCGTTTGAATCTGTAATAATAAAAGTCAGAAGCGTTGCGATATTAAACTACTCTAATTCTTGCCTTGGTTAGTCTTTTTTCCTTTTAAGATGCGATATCGATCATTCAAATTTCGGTTAATTTGATGTTTCATTTATATTTATACAAGTATTACTATAATAACATGTCCCCCTTAAAAATGCAAACATGTTCTAGGACAGGATGCTATTTAGTTTAAAGTACACCTCACTCTTAAGGCAAGTACGACAGATACATACATTTTGTTAAATATCTAACGATTTTCTGAACACTTAGGTCCCATTTTGACAGACGTAACATTAGATGCTGTAAAAATGGATAAAATTCCCAGGCTGGATTCTTTCAACTTTGGCCGGATTTCACAGAGCGTATATGCGTAAAAGTTTTCTTAACTACTTATCACAACAACTTGATATTTGGTATACAGCATGAGGGTAAAAAATGTGGGATTCTATTTAAGGCCGCGTTTTGACTTTGAGAGATTTTTCTCTTCTGAACATTGTGGGGTTACTTGTACATGAAATGGGAAGTCAACAGTCGGGCGGATTTAGAAACATATCTTCTAAAATACCTATCGCTACAAAACTTTAGAAAATTAACTTACATTCGACGCAGGATTTTTTTTCCGAGGCGAAGATACCCTGTGAAGCTTTATCTTCCTGGGAGTTTTGATAGGCGTCATTTTCCGTTTACCTTCCATCTTGTTTGTCTGAAGGACGCTGTTCATATAAATGACGCATGCGTAGCTGAACGGAAATTGATGCGTCAAATATTGTCCATGCGCATTACAGAGTATTTCAAAATGGAACTGAAAGATGTCCACGAAACTTTTGAATCATTGAAAACGGTTTTTACAGGTTTAGACTTTTGTCTCAAGGATGAACAAGCAAAAATCATCTTAGGAATCCTAAAGTCACAGAACGTGTTTGGGTTGTTACCAACTGGATATGGGAAATCCATGTGCTACATCCTGCCTCCCCTGTTACTTGACGAAGTGAGTTATTTTCAATGTTGAAATTGCTATAGCTATTGAGAAGCATTGGTATGTTGAAAGTAATGGACACGACCAGATGTATCACGTACAGATTCAAATAAACATGATTATTAAAACAAGTTATGAACAAATGTTCAAAGTGGAATTTATGTGGTATTTGCAATCATAATTTGTTTGGGAAACACATAGCACTCTAAATTTGTATTTCCTTCTTATTCATTGATTTTGTATGGACAAATATTTTACAGATGGATTGGACTATTAAACACACAGCCGTTGTGATTTCACCTTTGAAATCACTTATGGAAGACCAAGTGGCAACTTTGAAAGATTTGGGGATTCCGGCATTAGCTGTTCAACCTGAGATCTACCCTGAATGTGCAAAGGGTAAGATTAACATTCAAATCCTAACGTGAGGATAGGACAGCTAGCCAGATAGAAGAAAAAAACTTGTTACACCCTCATACGATATACTTTTATTAATAAAATAAAACACACTTATTTTGTTTTTTTTTAATATATTAAAATCTTTTCCAGAACTCGCAGTTGTTATTTATTTCCCCCGAATCTGCTGATTCATTATTTTGGAGGAAGCAGTTTCTATCTGATAGTCTGTCGTGTGTCTTTTGCCTATTAGCTTTTGACGAAGCGCATTGTATCTCCGAGTGGTAAGGATGTTTCATTATATATATCGAGAAAATAGCACCTCAAGTACGATATCTATTAAGAAAATATATTTGGTTTAGCCTTAGATTATGAGATATGAAATAAGTGTACGCAACACAATCTTGTACCACAGCAAAACAGTCAGAATCTTCTGATATATTACTATTGGCTCGTATAATTGATGATGGCTTTAATGGATACATGTATGCATATAAAGGCTTTATATACAAAAACTTCCAGACTAACAAGACATATACATTTGTTGATTCGTGTAGATATTACTTTGCTTAACAATATTTTTTAAAATGACATTTTATTTGACACTAAATTGAACATGATTCTGATAGATGAAAAATAATTTTAGGGGTGATGACTTCAGACCAACATATAAAGATGTTGTAAACCTTCGAAGTGTAATCGATGCACCTGTTTTAGTTTGTACTGGAACATGTGACGAAAAAATCAAGACAGATATATTCAAAAGTCTAGGTTTATGTCCAAAGGAAACAGTCAGTGTTGCTATAGTACCTGACAGGTAACTAATTCCCTATTTTACCAGATATTTCATGGTGTGAAGTAACATTTTTCTTATGCTAAAGGGAAGGTCATTAACTTAAAGTGGGGGCTTGGTTTATACATACAAAATAGAATCTGATCTTTTTTAGGAAATACTATTTTGGTAGTAATGTAAAGAAAACATATTCCGAATAATGATTTCTGTCATATAAAATAATGACAATTATGAATTTAACTATTTCTTGTCCTCCTTGCCAGATCCTTTATGTCCAATTAACTGGTCACTTATCTTCTCTAATGTATAAACATTATGCAATGTTATACATAATACATGTATGTATTCGCGGGAGGCTAAACCTTTTCTATTCCTAAAATTAGTTTTTAAATCACATAGATATTCGATTACATGTGATGATGGCAATATTATTCCCTGTTAAAATCTATTGTGTTCAGCTTCATGAAGCCTTTTAAATGTAAATAAGGGAACAAAATAAAATCCTAACAAATCATTTATATTTTGATAATCTAGTCCCCTTAGGGATAATAATATGTTTCTCCTACCATGTATTCGCAGACCAAATATTTATCTTGATGTTCGCCGTTCTAAAGAGGACCACGAAAAGGATTTAGACTGGCTTCTGAGGTGCCTTTTAGAGGCTGGAAGACATACTAAGAAGACGATAATTTACTGCAGGTGAGCAAAGGCTTTTAGCAATTTTTTTCTTGTTGAGAAACAATGGGGAATAGCTTATAAAGAACAAGTTAGACCTGGACGGAACAGGACCGCCTCCTTAAATTAGAAAAAAATGACAATGTAATGACCAACCGAAAGTAGGGTATACTTGTAGATATGTTGGACACAACATTTTAAGTCACTGTAAGTATAGAGCTGCTGGGAATATGTTTAGCCTTGCATAGTTAAACCATGTATGACCTAGATGTATGAAGGTCTTATAGAATTTTAAGTAAGCAAAGCAGAAAGTTTTTCGTTGCCATGATTGTAGAACATTCCGCTGTCTATTTTCAGATCCGTGAATGCAACCGCTAAAATCTATAATTATTTTAAGTACGAGCTGACACAAGCAGGAAAGGATGGATCGTTAGTAGACATGTTCCACAGAACAATTGACCAAACCAGTCAAGAGAGAATACTGGATGATTTCCGTAAAGTGGATAGTTCCATACGTATTTTAGTCGCCACTATTGCTTTTGGTATGGGAATTCAGATATCCGATATTGAATTGGTAGTGCACTGGGGTGTGCCAAAGTCAGCCCTCAGTTATTGGCAAGAAGTTGGGAGAGCCGGAAGAAATGGTGGCAGTTCATATGCAATATTATATGCATATGGGCGATCCCTTGTTAAAAGTCTAACAAATGAAGACATGATTTCAATTGTTAAAACAATGCTCTCAGGGGAAAAGTGTGTAAGAGGGGGGATTTTAAATTTGATTTCAGTCGATGAGATGACAAAATTTACATCCAAAACTCAGTCATGTAATTGTAAATGTGTCCCGTTTTGTATCTGTGATTTGTGTAGATGCTGTAGTTCGTGCTCTGAGAAATGCAAATGCACGAAAAAGGCAATCGAAAAAAAGATGTATCTAGACCTGTTTGATCAATAGTTTGTTATATACCCTGTCTTCAATAGCTTTCATATTTATAACCACATGCTTGTTATTGGTTCTAAATTTTCATGTTGAATATAAGTAATGTCGTTTATGTCATTTCAAAATGAGAACTTGATAGTTCCCATGTGTGCTTTTTAATTAGTACTTTTATTTTCCCATGTTAAATTATTTTAAGTTGAATTCTTATTGTATAATAATTGATTTGAACTGCAGCTTCTTTGTCAAATAAAAGATATTTGTTATAACGATCAATAAAAATATACCATGTTTAATAGTCAGTCTGCAATCTCTTTTATATCATCATTGCAAGAATATACTCGAACTTTGAACTGCAGCTTCTTTGTCAAATAAAAGATATTTGTTATAACGATCAATAAAAATATACCATGATTAATAGTCAGTGTACAATCTCTTTTATATCATCATTGCAAGAATATACTCGAACTGAGGTTAGAAAAACAATCGCTTTTTATCCGAACCCGTAATTTAGGTTTCACTGTAGTGGTAAGAAAAGTCACGTGACATGTTTGAAAACAACTAATATGGCCGCCAGTGGAAAAACTTAAATCTGTGAAAAATGATCGATTACAGGTGGTAAAGGTAGGCTATCAATATAGAAATTCCATAAATGAACTACAAAATGTCTTGGGAATCCATTTAACAAGCGTCGGTGGGGTGACTAAAAGGGAAGATAGTTAAATTCGCCCATAATCACACATGGGTATATCAAAATAGATCTCCAGAATAGACATTAACGGCAATGGAACGAGATGTTAGAGGAGGCCAATCAAAAAATTTTCCCCGGAGCTAACATCTCAACGAGATTAGGCTATAGGGAAAAGTTGTGTTTCGGGCTATATGTAAAATTTAGTTTTCATACATGACCGGTTCATGATGCATTAGTTATTAAATTTTGGTTTTGTAGGTTAAAGAAGGGACATCCGCTTGAGGAATGTGGTATCAAACAGAATTTGAGAAATTGACTAAAGTCCGTTAAAAGTATTTTGATATTGGTGGGACTGGAAGAAAATATTAAAACAATACGGCAGTTGTGACATCCCAATAATAAAGGCAAATCTGGTTGGAATGCCAGCAGGAGAGCCCTTAATTCATAATAGCGACCTAGATGCTCAGCTACATATCAGTCTTTAAACATTACTTCCATCGCATTCAATATTCATCAAATGTTCACCTCTCTGGCCTCAATATTATTGACGTTATTAATCTTTTGATCCTGAACTTCATTAAGTTCAAGATCAGTGTGTTAAACCTAATTACGTTTTGCAATGTATCTGAAAATTTATCTACTCACTCGATAGAGCTATATTAAAACACATTGTCTTGTAAAAATAGATTAGTAAAAGTGTGAATTAAAATAAAATGTTTTGTTCCGTTGAGGTCAATGGGCGGGGATCGTAGGGTTACGACCACTGTCCGCTTTTGAAACAGGTTAATATAATTACTGCTGACGTCATTTTTTTGTCAGAACCAGTGGTTACCAAGAACTGTATACTATTAACTTTAAAGAGAACGATTTATTACGAGATGTGGTTTCCCATGGAACCACAGCGTATTAATTGGAACCATAACTTTAAGATCATCTTAGACGCTGTGGAGAACTTTGCCAGAAATAAAGCGGGAAATGGACCAACAGTCGGACTGGTCTCTTGTAGGCAGCCGAATTGTCAAACTTCGGAAATGTGTTAACCCTCCGCCTCGTTCTGTATTCAGAGATCGTGAACCTCTTGATTGTCTCTCTTCCTTACACGTCAGACCAGGCTTCCAACAATATAGTTTCGTATGTAAAGCACATAACTACAACTGTCTGATCAAAGAGCTACCCTGCCTAAACTGTATCAAAACTTCCCTTCTCTCTTAATCCAAATCTTGGATCAGGAGAGAAGGGGCCGACTCAAAATCTTTAGACCGTTTTATTAATAAATTTATGACAATTTTTCAATTCAGAATCAGCCAATTTCAGAATTCATTTGTAGTTTTAAGGCCTAATACTTACCTTAATCGAATAAAGTCCAAAATCCGTTTACTTGGTTTGCAATACGTGTTTGTTCCCGCCGATAAAACAGCCAAAATTGTCGTTGTGGTATGAAGAAAATATTACCTTGAGGTTTTAATGCACGCAATTGAAAAAATTCGAACACCTTTGTTCCCGTACAGAATCAGGTATCATTGACGATCTTATCATAGCGACCAAAGCACTTTTGGACAAGCTTATTTCTGTTTAATATTTTTGGAAAAAACTTCATTTTTATCGAGAATCGCAGATTTTACAGACTTTGAGAATTGGACTTTGTGAACACTATAACTCGAAAACTGTTAACAATCCAGTTCTGCAACTTTGTACAGCTGCTAAGTAGCTTGTCATGATTTGCATATTAATTGTTTTGTGCAAATCTGTTCAATTTTTTTTAAACTTCATTTTTTATCGAAAATCTCAGATTTAGAGAATTGGACTTTCACTAAAACTCAAAGACTAATAACAGTACAGCTCTGAAGATTCATACACATTCCATGGAACATGCCTTAGTGGTTGTAATCAAAGTTCGTATGATTTTGAAAATACAGTAAAACCTGTATTGGTGACCACCTCCATATAAAGACTTCCTGTCCATAAAGACTATTTTCAGTCCTCCCAACAATTTTTCCTATATATTTAACCTCTATATAGTGACCACCTGCCTTACGTGACTAGTGACCATCAGAAACCTCCCTTGAAGTGCCAAAACCTGTATACAAGGACCATAAATTAGTGCAAATGATTGTTAATTGGCTTGGTTTAGCTGTCAGATCAAAGCTAATTAGGAAGCGTCACCTTTCTTTAATCTTTAGTAATTAGTATTTAGGTAAATTTGAGGAAGTTATAAGAAGTAATTATCACTTCTTCAGTTTAACTTTTATGTCTTAAAAAAGTTGGGAAGAAATAATGTTGTTAATTCTAGATTTATGAAATGTAATACCATAGTAAGCAAATGCAGATATTTTTTTTGTTTGGGGGACTTAATAAGAAGAAGAACTGACACAAAAACAATATGTCTCCCCCTTCTGGGAAGGGGAGACATAACAAATGTAAGGATATTTCACGTATACAAAGGCCTGCTTTGCTTTTCTGGGGGATGTGCCCGTTAAGCAGGTGAAAAAAAAATTCCTATCTCAAGGTAAAATTCAAGGCCACCCCCGGAAAATCAAATGGTCCGTGCCTTGGACACTTTAAGGCACAATGCAACGGTAACAGTAGTGCCAAAAAACTATAAATGCGATGGTTATGGAATGTAAATTTCACCCAAAAAAAAATACTTACTAGAAGTGTGATTTTTTTAGTCTTTGTCCATGAAATAGAAAATAATGAGATGTAGAATAAGTGTACGCGACACAACCTACATAATACATGTATTAAGCGAAAAAATTTAATTTAGAAACCACAACAAAAACAGCCAGCAACCTTCAACAAAGCCTGCGGGCGCTGCTCGCTCTTTTGCGCTTGGCCCAAGGTCACAAATTTCAATTGATTGATTGATTGTTAATTTCTTATTGTCCCGTCGGCGATATTTCAGCCATAATCGGGACATCAACATGTTATAATAATTAAATCAAAATTAGAAATACAAGAGGCTCTCAAGAGCCTGAATCGCTCACATGAACTACACAGATACATATATTTGTAGATATTATTGTGCTTAACCATATGTGATTTAAATTTCTGAAATATCTTGGTAAGTTTTTAAGATATTGGGCTTAATAAGTGCAAATTTGGCGAAAATAAGGAAAAAGAACAATAACTCCCACATCAGTAGTCAGATCTTTTTTTGAAATTTCAGGACAGGTAAATCTTAACATGCTGATCACTTTTGATTCTTGCACAATTTTGATATCTGAAACCATTTTTGAGTGTTTAGCAAAAAAATACAATTTACCCTTATGTTCTATTTTTAGCCATGGTGGCCATGTTTTTTTTACGAATAAAAAATCTGACAATAGAGTTGTAGCATATAAGCTGTAAGCTATTAATCAATGGAAAATGGTAAATTTTGACGCTTTCAGGGCCATAACTCCTAAAAGAAATGGTTCTACAGCTTTGACCTAATTACATGAAATGTAGATCTTGATGTGCTTAATCATATGCAATTTGAATTTTTAAAATATCCAGAAAAAGGGCAATAACTCCTATGTCGATTGTTGGATCTTCTTGAAAATTTCAGAGCAGGTAGATGCTGATCACTTTTGTCTCCCATCAGAATTTTGATATCTGTAACTCTTTTTGAGTAATTAGCAAAAAACTTCAATTTACCCCTATGTTCTATTGCCAGCCATGGCAGCCATATTGTTTGACGAATCAAAAATCCGAACGATCAAATTGTAGCAATTATGCTATTAAGCAACTGTGCCAAGTTTGGTTGAAGTTGGATGTATGGTGTCAGACAAGTTCATCTTTGAAATTCAGGGGAAAAGTAATGAAAAATGGTAAATTTAGACGCTGTAAGGGCCATAACTCCTCAAAGAAATGGTTCTACAGCTTTGACCTAATTACATGAAACCTATATCTTGACGTGCATAATCATATGCAATTTGAATTTTTAAATTATCTTGTATAGTTTTCAAGATATAGGGCTTAATAAGTGCTTTTTTTTTTTAAATCCAGAAAAAGGGCAATAACTCCTATGTCGATTGTTGGATCTTCTTGAAAATTTCAGAGCAGGTAGATCTTGAGATGCTGATCACTTTTGTCTCCCATCAGAATTTTGATATTTGTAACTATTTTTGAGTAATTAGCAAAACACTGCAATTTACCCCTATGTTCTATGTTTAGCCATGGCGGCCATATTTTTTGACGAATCAAAAATACGAACGATTAATTTGTAGCAATTATGCTATTAAGCAACTGTACCAAGTTTGGTTGAAGTTGGATGTATGGTGTCAGACAAGTTCATCTTTGAAATTCAGGGGAAAAGTAATGAAACATGGTAAATTTAGACGCTTTAAGGGCCATAACTCCTAAAAGAAATGGTTCTACAGCTTTGACCTAATTACATGAAACGTAGATCTTGATGTGCTTAATCATATGCAATTTGAATTTTTAAAATATCTTGTATAGTTTTCAAGATATAGGGCTAAATAAGTGCAAAATTTTCAAAAAATCCAGAAAAAGGGCAATAACTCCTACATGGGTTGTTGGATCTTTTTGAAAATTTCAGGGCAGGTAGATCTTGAGGTGCTGATCACTTTTACCCTATGCCAGAATTTTGATATCTGTGACTGTTTTTGAGTTATTTGCAAAAAACTGTATTTGACCCCCCTGTTCTATTTTTAGTAACAGCGGCCATGTTTTTTGACGTATCAAAAATCCCAACGCAAACCTAAGGAACAACCATATCAAGTTTGGCTGCATTTGGCCAAGCAGTTTCAGAGAAGAAGATGTTTGAAAAAAGCTAACGGACGACGGACGACAGACGACGGACGGACGGACGCAAAGTGTTGGCAATAGCTCACATGACCCTTCGGGTCAGGTGAGCTAAAAACGGAGTCAAAAGACCGTAGATAAAACAAAAGGTATGAAAAGATAAATTGATAAAAAAATCTTTCATATCTGAAAAGGAAATGTTATGTACAAAATATACATGTATTAACATTATCTTAGCAATGCTTTGAATAAAAAAAGTTTTGAAAAATAATCGAGTTTTTAGCTCACCTGACCCGAAGGATCATTCATACCAAGTTTCATTAAATTCTGTTCGGTAGTTTAAGAGGAGAAGATTTTTGAAAAATTGTTAACAGACGACGACGACAGACGACGACGACGACGACGGACGCCAAGTGATGGTAATAGCTCACATGGGCCTTCGGTCCAGGTGAGCTAAAAATGAACTTAAAGCATATCGTCGGTCAGTTGACTTGCAGAAGGGATTAAAACAAAAGCCCACTTTTATCACCATAATGATAACGATGATTTACATAATAAGCTAATTAAATAAGTAAAACCTTTCAAATACTAAATATGATAAAATAAACAGATAACAATCCCTGCTTATATCAAATTTACAATATAGTATAATATACACCATAGAAAATCGTAAAATTTTGAAATGCTTACTTTGAATAAATCATATCCCTTTTGCTAATGTCACCTTACTTTTGTAGATTGAATCATCAAGACCAAATTCATCCGCTGGTATATCAGGAATAAATGATTTAGATGGACATGAAAAACCAAATCAACCAAACAATTTCAAATTCCCCAGAAGACCTTTTGGGAAAAAGTCAGTTGAGTACAGATCATTTCAATCAGTTTGGTTTCAGAGTCACCAGTGGATACACTATGATGAAAACGAGGATAGGGCTTACTGCCATTTATGCAGGATGGCTTCTGGAAAGAAACTCATCACAAGGTCAAAGTTAAGCCAGACATTTATTACTTCAGGATTTAAGAATTGGAACGATGCTTTAAGAGGTTTTGAAAAGCATGAGAGGTCTGAGTGTCACAAGGAAGCCATAGAAAGACGGTCTTAGTCTTAGTCGCCTCTTACGACAAGCTAGGCTCTGCTGCGGGCCTATTCGCCACCCGGGCCCCGCACGGGACATGATACAATGAACATGAAATGATGATGATAAATAAAATATGGGGTGGGGTGGGAAACACAGGAACATAAAATATGGGGTGGGGTGGGAAACACAGGAACGGTGAATTTAAAAAACCACAGGAAAAGGGGAGAAGTGGATAGGGGCGGAAAATTTAGTGTCCACAAAGTCTTTAAAGCGTCAGTAACCCGTGCGGGTGTCGGGTGGCGAATAGGCCCGCAGCAGCGCTACGCTTGTCGGTAAAAGTCCACTAAAGAGCGCTCAGAAACCTGACATCGGGTCAGGCCGCTTTGCCCACAAAGTGACTGGGATGTGTGCCCCAGGTGGTTGAATGGGGCAGCCCTGACATCGAGAGATGCGGGGTCGTCAGGCGATAATGCGGAAAACCTGACCGCAAACCATAGTGGTGCACCGTGCTGGGAAAACTGTCACGTTCCTCGCACATAAAAGAACCCTGCTGCAGGTATCGGTGAGAGTACGACCCGTAGGATCCCCATGCAGGAGGCTAAATTTCCCGTCCCTACCCATCACTCATTTTTCCAGTGGCAGTCAAAATTCTTCTACCCGATTGGCCTTGTGTTCCCATTTCCTCCATTTTATCACCATTTCATGTTCATTGTATCACCACGTTCATGTTCATCTCCCGGATATAGCCGAAATTGTGCTGCTTGGGAGTAAAGCAATAACTAACTTACTGACTATCTTACGCGTCAGGAGGGGAGTGTGTACTGTCTATACTTTCAAAAGATGATTTCCTGCACAAATTTAGGCACAGTTCACGTTATCGTAAATTAGGAGATGATCTGTCAAAAACATGTTATTTGACACGCTGAATGGTCTATTGACAATGCGACGGGTGTGCTATAGCAAACAGGAACTGCTTACTCTTCCGGAGCACCTGAGTTTACTCTTGTTTCGACTGCAGTTCGCGCTGTTGATTGATATTCAGTATTTTGAGTTTACATGTTTTACATGTTGTCTGTTTTTGTCCCGTTCTTGTTGGGGTTTACTGGTTTTGTCTCTGCCCTTTCGGACTTTTGACATTTGGATACCCCATTGGTACCTCTGCTTCTTTCACCGGAATCGATTAAAAACAATCATATGTACATATAAAAAAAGTTGTCTAAATCTTTACTATTTTTTTAGTTACTGACATGTGTTTCTTGTAAATATAAAATATCTATGTGATGTCTGAAACAATTTTTTAAAGCATATTGACATTTTGCACCTAAGAGACCATTCACATTAAGACTACCAATTGCTAAATTACAAAGGTCATTGGAATAATTTGTGCTGTCAGTCATACTAGAAACATTCTTAACTTTGACAAAAATATAAACAAACATGAATTCTTGACATATCGTGAGAGTTAAAAACATTAGGCTATTATTTATAACATAAACTGATGGTACTGATAAAGGCACTTTTCTCAGTTCAGCATTGGAATTGAGATGTGTCAGAAATGATAAGTTTGACACACCTTCATGGAGAAACCCATGAGGCTCTTTATGAGGCAGCGAGAATAATTTAAGAAATGTTACAATCATGAACCAATTTCTAATATAGAATATGTTAAACAGTCTTCTCAAAATTATATTTGATAAATAAAGAAAAATATGAAAAATGCATACAGATAAGAATTACAAAACAAATCTTACCTTACAATGAATACACCTTTTATAGGTTAACAAATGTCCGTGGACGATAAGGCAGTCATTTCAGGGAGAGTCACACAAAATTCACGATCCCTTGAACAGTAAAAGTTTAAGAATCAGATTAATCCATCCCTAAGTCCCCCTCTAATAATGCGTCCGGACTAGGGGTATGAAAGCTAAATTCTTTGTTCGTTTTTTTTCCTTCTCTGATTCTTTCCTTAATTTTTTTAATCCATTCTCTTCTTCCTCTGTTTCTTCCCTGTGTCTTTTCCTTGATTCCTCTGTACCTCAGACCCCTTCTGGAGGACTCCTTCACTGCTTTTCTGTGCTCCCAGTAACGCAGGACCATGGTTGGACCCTTCACCGCTTTTCGGTACATCCTTGGATAGACCCTTCACCGCACTGGTCTGTCAGGATATCAGGACGATGGGTCCCTTCACTGCTACTGGTGCCAGAGCATTCACCCACTCCTGCTACACGTTCGGCCCAACTTCGCTGTCTAAGTGGTGCATCACACTGGGCTCTCTGATGGCAAAAGAAATTGCAACGGAGACAGAGGATCTGTCGTCCCTGTACCATAAGCAGTATACATTTGGAGTCGTGGTTTGTGATATCATTTCTTTGCTTGTAGAGACCAGTAAATGGCAGATTCAGTGAGGATTTTATTGTATTATAGGCATCCTTAATGTCAGCTTCTTTTCCAAGAATATAATCTGCTTCTTTTAGCTTCGTTGTGACTAGCTCCTCATATTGTCCTTTGTCAAATTTTCTCCTATTTTATTTTGTTGGATAATATTTTTGTTTTCTTTTTTTTGCCATATCTGCTTCAACTGTTTCTTTGATATTGAAGTTGTATTTGATTTTCATTTAAATTGGGATATGATCATAAATATTTGTTTGAAGATCATTCCTTCTTTTCATGTCAATAATTTTATCTTCACTATTGGATTGGTAAATGAAATAGTCTACTTCACTGGAGAGATGACCATTTATATGTCTATATGTGATACCTAGTCGTCTTGTTGCTAGCCTACTATCAAGCATGAGGTCTCTCAAGTAGCGGCCTCAAGGGGTGTTGCTAAAGTTGACCGCATTTTCGTTCATATCCCCTCCAAATATGATAGTGTGGGTGTCTTCATAGGTTCAGAGAGCAGGTCCAAGCAATCTTGAAATTCTACTGTACAGTTAATACTATGTAAAGTGGACAATGTTTTCGCAACATCAGGGTTGTTGAAAATAGATGGAAATTGGAAAATCTCTGCAAGGCACATTTCAAAGCGTGTCATAGCTGCAAGTGAGCAGGAAATTCATTACCATGGACTTCAAAATAAATTTAACAACTGTTGGTTAAATTCGGCCTTGCAGGCCTTGAAGAGTATTTTAGAGGAAGATGTGAATGAAAACACATTGCCATCTAAGGGAACAATGACAACGATTGTAAATTTTTTGAGACTTCTGAATGGAGAAACTCCCAAGATTCACTCAGTTGAATATATTTTGGATCTCTTGGAGAAAGACACAGATTTCACTGAGTGTGAGAAGGGGATCCAGCAGGACCCCGGTAACTATTTGTCGACATTTCTGTATTTCATTTACAATTATGGGTTTATGATCCTGCACACATAACTTACGACTTCATATGTAGTTCATGGGTAATGCTGAATCACACCCCTTGCTTGTGATGGATATTTCTCACACATTATCAACGATACAGAGTGTCAGTGATACATATTTTAGAGCAAACGAAACATCAGCAAACTGCTCAAATTGTAATACCAACTGTATGCATGCTTGCCAGCGCCAAGAATGTCGTACGTATCACCCGGTTACTTTTCAGAAGCTGGTTGGAAAGGGTAAAGGTGTAAGAAATTTCATGTTCATTGTATCACCACTTTCATGTTCATCTCCCGGATATAGCCGAAATCGTGCTGCTTGGGAGTGAGTGAGTTGGTGTTTAACGCCCGTGCAACGCTATATAGGTTATTTACAGGCGATGAACATGAAGAAAAGGATGATAAAATGAACATGAAATGATGATGATAAATGAAATATTGGGATGGGGTGGGAAACAATGGACCGGTAAATTTTGAAGAACCACAGGAAAAGGGGAGAGGTGGGTAGGGGCAGAAAATTTAGCCTATGTGGTGCACTACTTGGCGGTCCACAAAGGGGTCTTTTACGTGCATGAAGCGTGGCACTCTCCACACACGTTGGCCCACTATGGTCGGCGGTCAGGGTTTCCGTATTATAGACCTGACAACCCCCGCGGACGAGGGCCACCCTATTCAGTCACCTAAGGTACACACTTTGTCGCTCTGTGGGCTGAGCACTGACCCGATGTCAGAATCCAAAGACCCTTAGTCGCCTCTTACGACAGGCTAGGCTCTGCTGCGGGCCTATTCCCCACCCGGGCCCCGCACGGGACTTAAACACACAGATCAAGCAGACCAACGTCGAGGGTATTTTTGTTGGGAATAATATAAGGGTAGGGGTAGTGAAAAATGAAATAATTTACAATGTATTCCTCTGGCCTGTTTAAACATATCCTTTCATGCTTATTGTGTTTAACAGTTATTGAATGATGAATGCAGATGGAGCCAACACCAACTTTTAGATGAATTGTTTATAGGGCTTTTCCTAAATAAAAGTGTTGGGTAGGTGAGGTAAAGAAAAAAGTACCCCACGAAATATCCACATATTTAATTCTGGAACAGCAATAACTCTTTCAGACACAAAGTAGCTGCGATTTTAACTTTACATTGTAAAATAATAAAATGACTATTAAAAAAATGCCGAGAGCTAACACATAAAATTTAGCAAACTTTACGTTTTGCCCTTGCTATATACATAGTACTATTAATGGATAGAAGGCTATCATTGACATGATTAGGTAATGGTAAATGCATAAACGATATATATACATTTACCATTAATGATTTTTTTCTTTTATTGCAGCTGTTTTTATCGAGTGTAGAGGAAATATTTTGTCAACTTTTGTCCGATAATTTATCTTTTTGGGTAATAAAACCGTCATTTATTTTCTGTTATTTTATGTGATTTAATTCTCAAAGAAATAGTACCTTATTTCGTCTTTTTCTCCACCTTTACTCTTGTTTGACACTACTTGATTGTTTGTTTGTTTGTTGTTTGTTTTATGTCCAGTCAACAATATTTCAGTCATAATCAGGACAAGAACTTATTGAAAAAAACAAATTGAATTGTGAAGACCCACCCAGGAAACAGCACCCATAACACAGAACCATGCATGTCATGCGAAAAAGGGCCAATGTACGACCACAAACCAGAAGGAAAACGAACCAACTCACAAGACAGGCCAATGTATCCTCAACGCACCATAGGCCAATGTACCCAGAAAGCGACGAAATATCTCCCCAAAAACTTCACACAATCTGGAACCCTTACCTATGGTGACCAACAATGAAGAACACTTACCTGAAATGAGGTCATACTAGTTAGAACACTTACCTAAGTGGAATATAGCCAACCCTTACCCGATTTCACACAATCAACCTTTATCTGTCGAAAATACAATGATGAATCCTGATTGGACCTACACACACTGAAAGAGAAATGTGGGGGTGGGGTGGGAAACAAAGGAACTGTAAATTTTGAAAACCACTGGAAAAGCGGAGTGATGGGTAGGGGCAGAAAATTTAGCCTATGTGGTGCACTATTTGGCGGTCCACAAAGGGATCTTTTACGTGCATGAAGCGTGGCACTCTCCACACACGTTGGCCCACTATGGTTTGCGGTCAGGTTTTCCGCTTTATAGCCTGACGACCCCGGCATTCATTACGACAGGGCTGCCCCATTCTACCACCTGGAGCACACATCCCAGTCGCTTTATGGGCTAAGCGGCCTGACCCCGATGTCAGGTTTCTGAGCGCTCTTTAGTGGACTTTTACCGACAAGCTTAGCGCTGCTGCGGGCCTATTCGCCTCCCGGGCCCCGCACGGGACGACACTACTTGACCATCCTCGTGAAATTCTGTGCTGGAAGATCAACTAATTTAAGTTATTCCACAAGCTATTTGGTAGGTCTGACAAGTTCCTTTGTAATGAAGAGCTGAGGTCGCACCAACACTGCTACTCTCGACATATTAATTATTCTTTCTCCCGAAATAATAATATTGTTTGAATGGTTGATCGTTTAAATTATTATCACAGGGCAATAATATAAAGTATGTACCTTATTAAAGACCAAGGAGTCATTGCTTTCAAGATTCTTTTTGTTTTGGGTTTATTTTAAGTAAGATATATGTCTAAATAGCAGTCAGTTTCATCACTTTGCTTTGTTTACAAAAACGCCATTACGCTTCCTGCTGAATGACGTTACAACGTAAATTTTGTATGTTACAGGCAGAAACTGCATATTATAAATATTTAACCCACAGATCGTGGAAGCAAACAAACATGATTTCCCAATAAATATGTAATACTTTTTACTTAAAACGTTACCGCCACAGGGTTATTTTTATGGTTTACGCACAACTTTCAAGGAATAATTGAAGTCCACTTACTTTACCCATGATCCATCTAAAATATATCAAGTGCCTTCCACCACCCAATATCTTATTATTAATTGCTGACAGGAAATGAGAGGAAGCTGCGGCAACTGCTACTAAGCCTCAGCCTGTGGCCAATAATGGACAAAATGAAAATAGTCAATGAAAATTTCTTAATATACATACATGTAAATAATTCTCAAACTATTAAACATATTTAAAGAGTTAGAATGTTTTTTACTCAAAACGAACAGAAAAAGCAATATCGGCACTGATGTAAAACTTCAACTTCAGAACTGAGAGAATGTGTGTGTGGGTGTGTTGGAGTTAAACACCCTTTATCGACGCACCTGAGCCATGTAGGGCGGTCAGTTTTAATGGTAGAGGAAACCAGAGTACCAGGAGGAAATCTTCGACCTTGGTCAGTTAACTGACAAACCTTATCACATACAGTTGGGGGAAGTCCCCTTTTTGTTAAATACAAACGTGACTCGAACACCGGCTGAGAGGTCATCTGCTAGTGATCAATAGTGTGGTATTTAAACCAGCGCCTTAGACTACTCGGCCATCCAGGCCCCCAACTTAAAAAAATTACAGTCATTAAATAAACATCGATAAACACTAGATATTATAGGAATGTGGTTGCTTTTTTTCATTTTTAGGTTGGTGTGTCTCTGTTTCTTTTTTCTGCCTTTCCAAATGCTGCTGGGCATTATTGAAGAATATATTTTTAATTTACCCACAATGAACAGAAAAAAGAAATACCAAAAGATAATGGGATCATAATAAAAAAAAATATCTTGGAACTTTGTATAATGTGGGCATTCAGTGTTATCAATGCAATCTGTTCATGATTGATTAAAGTTAAGTGTCTCATCTATGAGAACTTCTTCCTAAGGAAACAGAAATTTCGATGGCCAATTTCAGGAGAAGGATTCAATCACAGAGACCGTGTTTTTCGTCGGAGAAGAATTAAGAGAGAAGATGTCTAAGTTTGCAAAGGATAGGTAAATAAAGGGGGTTACTAAAAGGCGGAACGGAAAAACGGAATTACAAATTAAATATTTATAGTAAAATTTATAGATTTACTTTGCAATCTTCTCAATTCTTAAAACTAAAATGGGTTTTCACTAGTTAACACATTGAATTCTTAATCTTTATATACATGTTTGAAAAATTTAATTAAGATATTAATTAGCTCTTCAAAACCGCGCACTGCCTTAGTATCTTTGAATATTCAGAAGATAAAACTCCCATGTCATTATTTAGATTTTATATTAAAATCTTTACAACTTTCTTTTCTTACTGCTTTATTTTATGTTTGAAAATAAACTTAAAGATATGTTCAGTGCTGTTTTTTTTGCCGCTGTTTCATGTATGTTTGTTTTAATACACTTATTCCAAATCAGCCATTTTCTATATACTGTTCGTGTGCTGATGTTTCAAGTATAAACATGAATCGGGGAACGGGGTTGTAGTGGACAGCACAATGTACAATGACCATATGTACTCACTGCGAATTTGAGGGTGAATCATTTATGCACAAATTTGGACATTCGAATGTCTCGAACAAAAGTCCCTCAATGCAGACAAACTAAGTTGATACAAACAGAAACAGACAATGCAAAGACAAACTATAAATGATGTAATCTAGCCCTAGTTATGCTACCTTCATAACATCTAGAGGCTAAAAAACCTAGTTTTGAGAAAGGAAGGATGAGGACACCAATGGAAAGCAAACGAATATTAGAAAGACTATCATTAACAGACAGCAAGGAACTTCGACAAAGATATGGACTAATATTATGATAACTGCTTATGGGAAATTATTAACCAACACAAGTTATACCATATTTGTCTATAATTGCATGATGTCTTCCGTAAAATTTCTTGTGAAGACAGCAACCGGGGAGCAACATAACCCTGTGTGAGCAATTTTTGCGTCAGACGTGTCGCTCTGCTAAGGAAATCGATGTAAGTCCCGCACGCTCTGGAGTAACGAATCAATTGAGATACGTTAACTCCATAAGCTGGAGCGGACGGAATGTTGCTACACAAGAAGGGGAAGTTGATGATTGGAAAGTTGAAGTCATCACGTTTGTCATAGACCTTGTTGAAAGTCTTCCTTGCGAGTCAATTTCGAGATGTAGATCTAAATATGAAGCAGACTTCCTAGAATCCGTAGGAAAAACACGTCCACCAAACTGAAAAAAAATGTGTTGTCAATAAGAAAGTTGAGAATGTCGATTATTTGGTCTTCTGCAAATTTAACCGTTGTCGGCAAAAGTCCACTAAAGAGCGCACAGAAACCTGACATCGGGTCAGGCCGCTTTGCCTACAAAGCGACTGGGATGTGTGCCTCAGGTGGTTGAATGGGGCAGCCCTGACATCGAGAGATGCGGGGTCGTCAGGCGATAATGCGGAAAACCTGACCGCAAACCATAGTAGTGCACCGTGTTGGGAAAAATGTCACGTTCCTCGCACGTTAAAGAACCCTGCTGCAGGTTTCGGTAAGAGTAGGGGTCCCCATGCAGGAGGCTAAATTTCCCGTCCCTACCCTTCACTCCATTTTCCAGTGGCAGTCAAAACTCTCCTACCCGATTGGCCTTGTGTCCCCATTTCCTCTAACTAACTAACTAACTGTTCACGTGGAATAGAAGTGTGGAGAAATCGAATATTTTGATGCTGTTACAAGATGAAACTGATTTAGAGTTAAGAATCTCCATCAGGATCCACATTTGATTGACACCATTTCTAGAATAACAACAATCGTAATATTTCTGGAGGCCGGATTTAAGTATTTAAGTCAACAAAACTGAAAATGGTTTAGTTGTACATTTGGATGACCCTGCAATGAAGTGCTGTTTGTATGGATTTTTATGTAATTTGGGAATCCAATACAGGGATGGAATGTCATCATTACTGCCACCAACAGAAAGGCCGAAGGAGGAAATGACAGATTTGTGATTATCAATAATTTACTCCTTAGACAGTGTTGTAGCCTTGTATGTGGTGCTGTTGCTGGTACAACCAACCCCCAATTCAGCTGTCAAACAGTCAATTTAGTGTTTCTTGCACACAAAAATGATGTTATTTGATGCTTTGTCTGCAGGTACAACAACATATTTGTCATGTAAGGTGGACAATGTTTTGGCAACATCAGCGTTGCTGAAAATGGATGTTGCCTTAGTGCTCATTGAGCCTTTCAAAGAATTGATTATTTTCAAAACCAATGACCTCACAGCTTTTACCCATTCTTACAAAACGTCACATTCTTTCTCCTGTTCTTTTTTTGGCCCACTTTCTGGCATAGTCCTCAACTGAATCCATAATTGTTTTGAAATTATAGCTCCAGTTGATTTGTCATGGCTCAAGATATTTAGGTCCTTAAGCCAAAAAATTGCGGAGTTAGTCATTTTCCACGATGTTGAGGTCACCAGTGATAACGTGGCCAGAGGGACCATATTTGAACGGGGACTTTTCACAAGTACAATCTGGAGGTGCTTTGAGGTAATTGATTTGGAAATCCCGCAACACTTGTTATAGTTGAAAACCTTAGGTGGAATGGTAGAAGTGTAGGAATAAGAGATAATGGGAATGCTTTTATCTTTGAAGTAAGGAGGAATATGTTCCGTAACAGATTTGTGGTGTACAATATTTTCTAAATTAATAGCATTTAACCCCTTGTTTAAAAATGGAAGTGAACGAAAGGAACGATTGTCTTTACTGTTTTCGTGTGGAACTCCAACAGGTTGGAATAAGCGGTTGTAACCAATATCAAGAACGATAGCAGTGAGTCTATAGATGTTAGACTTAGGGTCAGTGACCGGATTATCTAGATATTCCTTGTACAAAATATTGAGTTTACAAAGGGGAATGGAATACAGTTTAGTTCGAATGTGATGAAACCCTAAAACACATTATTAGGGATAGATGTTAGCAAAAAGTCCCGTGCCGAGGCGAATTGGCCCGCAGCAGAGCCTAGCTTGTCGTAAGAGGCGACTAAAGGTCTTGGGATTCTGACGTCGGGTCAGTGCTCAGCCCACAGAGCGACCAAGTGTGTACCCTAGGTGGCTGAATAGGGCAGCCCTCGTCCGCGGGGGTTGCCAGGTCTATAATACGGAAACCCTGACCGCCGACCATAGTGGGCCAACGTGTGTGAAGAGTGCCACGCTTCATGCAAGTAAAAGACCCCTTTGTGGACCGCCAAGTAGTGCACCACTTAGGCTTAATTTTCCGCCACTACCCACCTCTTCCCCTTTCTCCATTTCTCGCAATGGAGCAAATCGAATTTCTTTCTCCATCTCAAACAAAGCTTCAAATTGGTTCAAAAATACCAATAACACTCTGAATAACATTAAGTTACTAAAAATTTTGGTCAAGAGTCTTAGATCAATGATAATTTGTTAGAAATCAAACACTTTCAAAATTCTGATCCTGAACTTCATTGTAAAGTTCAGGATCAAGAGCAATTAAATATAACAAAACCTGAAACCAAACTGTTTAACAAATAAAATAAAGATTGTTAATGGTGGGATTTTATTTCTACATTTACCTCACATTTTTTACCTTATGTTTCAATAACTCATATCATAAAAAAATAATAGAAATTAGTTTTAAAAAAACTTCAATACTTACGAGGTAAAGTTATGTTGAAGGAAACAGTAGTCATCTCTTCCTTCGATACACCATGTTTTTCTGTCAGATCTTGCCTCATGTGTGTAGTGGCTGAAATGAAAAAAAAATGACTGAATGATAAAAATTTATATACAATGTAATTGTCATATGAGTATATTCTATCACACACACTTAAATTTAATTTGCCAAGATTAAATCTATATACATAAAGCTGTATGTAGGTCAAATTCAAAACCTTAAATAGCTTACATCTTCTTGTAACTGTTTGATGATCAGTATTTTCTGTGATTATGGTTTGGTCATACTCTTGAGTCATCTACAATATAACAATATAAATGTTCAAACATACTTATAAATATTCTCGACAATAGATTAACATCTTATTTTTACAGAAAGTAAAAGAAACCAATATGATAAATACAACGGATGAGAATCATATGGTAAGGAACTACATACAAAGGACATTGTACTTCTATTCTTATTTCATATACACATCTTCTTTTTTTTTCTCTGTGGCTTCATCTTCTAAAGATTTAGACTGATAAATAGTATATTATTCATTGATAACATGTTGTTATTTATTAACATTATTTAAAAAGTTTTTTCCTATTTCCTCCACTTCATCATCATGTCATGTTCATTGTATCACCATTTTCATATTCATCTCCCGGATATAGCCGAAATCGTGCTGCTTGGGAGTAAAGCAATAACTAACTAACTAATCTATTTATAAGTATAATACAGTATGTCGATTTAAAATGTATTGTTTACTTAATACTGTTAAACTGAAACATTTATATGTATTTTAATGCTTTTCATAGGAAAAAGGCTCTGGAATGAAAACCTCACCTCAGGAGGACACTTTATCAACCTGAAGGAAAGCCTATGTACCACCAAGACAAGTACATGTGTCATTAAATGTAAGCATTTTTATTACATGTATGTTTGCAGGAAAAATCAAATATTTCGTTTCTTTGTAATTTGTAAAAGTATTTCTTATTTATTCTTATGTATCTACTCTTATATAACAATAATATTGTAATTACTTTATTAAACAAAGTAATTTTTTTAAAATATATCTAAATTCTTAATAACCATTTTTTAAACCAAAATATTGCTTAAGATTTTCTTTGAAGTATAAAATTGTTCAACATGTCGCCTTTTTGATTGAAATTATCATAATTTCTACTGACGTCACATTTTTCGTCAAATATGGTCTATGTTAATATATTCTAAATACGTGTAAAGATCAACACTATGCAAAGATCACCAAATTAGTAAACGGGATTTATTTTGTGAAGCTTTCTTAAAAATCAAGTTGTGACGATATTATAACTAACTTTTCACTGACGTCACATGATTTGTATCTAAAGTTAATATAATAATGAGATGTGGATAAAGTGTAAAATAAGTCAATTTATGTGACCAATACATTAGCGACTTGACTCTTAGTATCAAAAGTAGCATATGACGCATGCTTTAATGAATATAACATAATTTAAATGGGGGGTAGGAGGGGTATGATCCCGAAGTCCAGGCAAATAAAACAAGAAATCCCGGATTCCCGCGAAAATAAATGTGTGATTCCCGCATCCCGAAAGATGAAAATGGCTAAATCCCGTTCCCGTTAAGGGTTTTCCCGAATCCCCGTGGAATTAAATGGGCTTACCCGCTGTCCCGCAAAAAGTCCTACCTACGTAGCTCCTTTGATATCTTTGATTGGGCGGAGCTACAATACGGTCCCATTACTCGCAATGGAGCAAATCGAATTTCTTTCTCAAACTCAAACAAAGCTTCAAATTGGTTCAAAAACTCCAATAACACTCTGAATAACATTTAGTTACTAAAAAATTTGGTCAAGAGTCATAGATAAATGATAATTTGTTAGAAATCAGACATTTTCAAAAATCTGATCCTGAACTTCATTGTAAAGTTCAGGATCAAGATCCTTCAAAAATTGATATTTATACTAACATCTTTTAAACTGCGTTAAATGTCGGAAAATTTAAACTGAATTTGTCATTAAAATACTATAAGCGATATTTTAATACCAAATTTGACGTCTAATGAATTGAATAGCGCCCGGTGTAATTTCGCTTTCGGCGTTGCTCCGTTACGAGTAAGGGGACCGCATTGTAGCTCCGCCCAATCAAAGATATCAACTACCGACCCTCTTAAATGTCTCATCAATACACAATAACAACATGCATAAATATATACACTAAATTGTATGTAACAACATCATCAGTATATCTTAGTTAAGAAGCTATACTGAAAGTTTGATTTCTAAATATGATTATTAAGTGTTTTTTTAACTAGTAAGCTACATTAAAAACAATAATAAGTATATTGTGTTGTTGAAGCAAGAATGTGAAGATTTAACCTTTACTGTAAAAGTTACCAATGTTGAAATATTGTTCATTTGGTACAGGATGTCTTGTGTGTGCTGTAGGTTATATATTTCGAAAAATTTTGAACTACAGCTTTAAAAGAAAACCGACAAATGTCTATGACAGAGAGACTTGGGCATTTTAGAGAATAAAGAAGAAAAAGGGGAAGAAAATCCCAATGTTAAAGAATGCTTTATAATGTAAAGTTATATTGTATAATTTCTTCATTTTAGATACACTTAGACTATTGGTAGGGGTTATTATAACTGCTGTTGGCATTTTAGTGAGATGTAAACTAAATTTAATTCACTAATTGGGAAGAAATTAACAATTTCTCCATCAGGATAGTGCCCAACAAAATCCCAATCAGGACAATGCTACACAAAGTCCCAATCATGTCAATGCTACACAAACTCCCAATCAGGACAATGCCCAACAAAAGAGACCTCGAAGAAACAGACGACGATCGGATCGCTACGGTGTATGAGTCCTGTCCTTATCTTTAAAGTTCAACCCCAATTACTGGAATGGCTGATGATATTTTACCTGCTAGAAAGAGTGTCCTCCACCATATAATATATTATTTTTCTCTTCATTGGGAGGCTCTTCACCGACAATCTCCTCAGCAATCCCTCTCTATCCAATCCAAGTTTTGTTGTCTATGTTATACAATAATAACATCCCACAACTTGTATCGGCGTGCGCAATAAAATGATATAACGCCCAAAACATTTTGGAAAACTGGGTATTGTGAATAATCAGTCCTAGTTTCATGATGTCTTTACTAACACAACTATCTAAACACTCTTGGCAGTGCATGGATCTGTTGTCCATACATTTGATGTTCGGCATATTATTTACTTCGGTATTAATTTGGTTAATTATATCCATGTTGATTATTTCTAATAGAAATAAAGAAAGTTGTAGGTTTAAAAAATCTGCCAATAGCTTAAGTGTATACAAAAGGATGTGCAATCTTTAAAAGGTGTAGATTTTTTGTTTATTTAGCTAGGGAGGGGACTATTTGATTGATGGGTGAGATTTAAAATAAATATCTCGTGAATAATAGTTAGGGAGGGCAGTATTTACTCACAGTGATTTCACATGATTGGTCCTTAGTTGTCACTAGGATATTGATGTCTGCATTCTCCATACAGTACGCGAATTTGAACTAAGTTGGGTGTTGATTCCTTTCTGATGATCATGCTCGTTCCCGTCCATGCTCTGGAGAAGATTATTCTCTCTGCATCCCCCACCAATGCATACTCCTTGTTTGGTCTTATTTCACTGTATCTGTAGATCTGAGCGCCCTCAACTAGTTCCTTACAGTGATGTTGTACGTTGTACTCATTAACCCCACAACTAACAGATATCATAAAAATTAAAACGAAACGAATCAACGAAACATCATCGTTCTAATTTAAGCATCACTGATCTTGTTAAAATAGTTATATTGTATAATTTCTTCATTTTAGATACACTTAGACTATTGGTAGGGGTTATTATAACTGCTGTTGGCATTTTAGTGAGATGTAAACTAAATTTAATTCACTAATTGGGAAGAAATTAACAATTTCTCCATCAGGATAGTGCCCAACAAAATCCCAATCAGGACAATGCTACACAAAATCCCAATCATGTCAATGCTACACAAAATCCCAATCAGGACAATGCCCAACAAAAGAGACCTCGAAGAAACAGACGACGATCGGATCGCTACGGTGTATGAGTCCTGTCCTTATCTTTAAAGTTCAGCCCCAATTACTGGAATGGCTGATGATATTTTACCTGCTAGAAAGTGTGTCCTCCACCATATAATATATTATTTTTCTCTTCATTGGGAGGCTCTTCACCGACAATCTCCTCAGCAATCCCTCTCTATCCAATCAAAGTTTTGTTGTCTATGTTATACAATAATAACATCCCACAACTTGTATCGGCGTGCGCAATAAAATGATATAACGCCCAAAACATTTTGGGTGAGTGAGTGAGTTGGTGTTTTACGCCCGTGCAACGCTATATAGGTTATTTACAGGCGATGAACATGAAAAGGATGATAAAATGAACATGAAATGATGATGATAAATGAAATATGGGGATGGGGTGGGACACAAAGGATCGGTAAATTTTGAAGAACCACAGGAAAAAGGGGAGAGCTGGGTAGGGGCGGAAAATTTAGCCTATGTGGTGCACTACTGGGCGGTCCACAAAGGGGTCTTTTACGTGCATGAAGCGTGGCACTCTCCACACACGTTGGCCCACTATGGTCGGCGGTCAGGGTTTCCGTATTATAGACCTGACAACCCCCGCGGACGAGGGCCACCCTATTCAGCCACCTAGGGTACACACTTGGTCGCTCTGTGGGCTGAGCACTGACCCGACGTCAGAATCCCAAGACCCTTAGTCGCCTCTTACGACAAGCTAGGCTCTGCTGCGGGCCTATTCGCCACCCGGGCCCCGCACATTTTGGAAAACTGGGTATTGTGAATAATCAGTCCTAGTTTCATGATGTCTTTACTAACACAACTATCTAAACACTCTTGGCAGTGCATGGATCTGTTGTCCATACATTTGATGTTCGGCATATATATTTACTTCGGTATTAATTTGGTTAATTATATCCATGTTGATTATTTCTAATAGAAATAAAGAAAGTTGTAGGTTTAAAAAATCTGCCAATAGCTTAAGTGTATGCAAAAGGATGTTCAATCTTTAAAAGGTGTAGATGTTTTGTTTATTTAGCTAGGGAGGGGACTATTTGATTGATGGGTGAGATTTAAAATAAATATCTCGTGAATAATAGTTAGGGAGGGCAGTATTTACTCACAGTGATTTCACATGATTGGTCCTTAGTTGTCACTAGGATATTGATGTCTGCATTCTCCATACAGTACGCGAATTTGAACTAAGTTGGGTGTTGATTCCTTTCTGATGATCATGCTCGTTCCCGTCCATGCTCTGGAGAAGATTATTCTCTCTGCATCCCCCACCAATGCATACTCCTTGTTTGGTCTTGTCCCATGCGGGGCCCGGGTGGCGAATAGGCCCGCAGCAGAGCCTAGCTTGTCGTAAGAGGCGACTAAGGGTCTTGGGATTCTGACGTCGGGTCAGTGCTCAGCCCACAGAACGACCAATTGTGTACCCTAGGTGGCTGAATAGGGTGGCCCTCGTCCGCGGGGGTTGTCAGGTCTATAATACGGAAACCCTGACCGCCGACCATAGTGGGCCAACGTGTGTGGAGAGTGCCACGCTTCATGCACGTAAAAGACCCCTTTGTGGACCGCCAAGTAGTGCACCACATAGGCTAAATTTTCCGCCCCTACCCACCTCTCCCCTTTTCCTGTGGTTCTTCAAAATTTACCGGTCCTTTGTGTCCCATCCCATCCCCATATTTCATTTATCATCATCATTTCATGTTCATTTTATCATCCTTTTCATGTTCATCGCCTGTAAATAACCTATATAGCGTTGCACGGGCGTAAAACACCAACTCACTCACTCACTTGTTTGGTCTTATTTCACTGTATCTGTAGATCTGAGCGCCCTCAACTAGTTCCTTACAGTGATGTTGTACGTTGTACTCATTAACCCCCACAACTAACAGATATCATAAAAATTAAAACGAAACGAATCAACGAAACATCATCGTTCTAATTTAAGCATCACTGATCTTGTTAAAATAGTTAAGAATAACCAATTAAAATAGTTGAGACGATATATACACATCCACGATCTTCATGTGTAGTCTTAATTCATTTCATCACGATATCTCTTCTTCGTTCTTCCAATATTCAATTAAAGTCCGTGTCCTGTTTCATCTGTTTGTCAATCCCATCAACCAAACTTAAATAATATTTTCTTTTCGTGTCTGCAATGCTCAGTTTTTTATTTACAATAGAGATGGTAGTACCAAGGCTTAAAAACTCGGCAGCGTCCAATGAAATGTTGGTTTTAACTACTCTAAAAATATAGAAAAAAGAAATGTATTACTAGTTAGCTACACTGCTTAAAATCATTCTTATTGATGTGAATTTGTTTTCATCAACATAACATTCTTCTATTTTTTTCAATAAATTATCTATACACAAGTTTGTTGACGTTATTATTAATTTTGTCAACAAACAATCATTTAACGTTTCTCTTTTTAATTCTGACTAAGTTCTTCTTTGTTTTTCCCAGTGTATTTTTTTTTCCACGGGATCGTTGTGTCGTAATGAATGGGGGTGAGGATCGGGTTTACAGAATAGAGAATAATGGCCAAAAAAAATTTACAGATAAAGAATAATGACCAAAAAATATAGAATAGAGCATAATTACCCTTACAGAATAAAGAATAAGGTAAAAAAATTGCCAAAATACGGTCAAAACCTTTTCAGAAAAGAGAATAAATGGCAATAAATTTACAGAATAATGAATTAAGGACACCTCCATCCATCCCCTCATGAATGAGGGCTTTTTTTTTTTTGGTGCCTTGAATCCAGTTTAACGGGACATTTGTCCGTACTAAATCAGGCCCCTATGTTATGATAGATAGATAGATAATTTATTTCCAATTCGGCCCCACTGGGGGCATTCACATATAACATATATGGTTTCAATACAATCACAATTTTACAAAATACAGGAATGTAATATGATACATTGATTATGTCATCTGCTAAATATTATATAACACTGAAAATGTCAGTTCGGTAGATTTGTTCCCTTTTTTGTATGCTAATCTTGAAAGTCTCACTTATTCTTGTCAGAGTCGCACATACTGAGACCGGAAGGTTCTTTATCAGAGGCTGATCCAGAATTTCAGGTTAGGAGGGGGTCGTAAAAGTTCTTTGTGTGAAAATATCACGGAAAGGAGTGAGGTGCGAATTTTTTTTAGTCTTTTTAACATTGGTTTTATGAAAAAAACATAATTTTTGACAGTTTTAGGGGGAAGGGTACGTCCGGTACGTGAGTGAGTGAGTGAGTTGGTGTTTTACGCCCGTGCAACGCTATATAGGTTATTTACAGGCGATGAACATGAAAAGGATGATAAAATGAACATGAAATGATGATGATAAATGAAATATGGAGATGGGGTGGGAAACAAAGGACCGGTAAATTTTGAAGAACCACAGGAAAAAGGGGGGAGGTGGGTAGGGGCGGAAAATTTAGCCTATGTGGTGCACTACTGGGCGGTCCACAAAGGGGTCTTTTACGTGCATGAAGCGTGGCACTCTCCACACACGTTGGCCCACTATGGTCGGCGGTCAGGGTTTCCGTATTATAGACCTGACAACCCCCGCGGACGAGGGCTACCCTATTCAGCCACCTAGGGTACACACTTGGTCGCTCTGTGGGCTGAGCACTGACCCGACGTCAGAATCCCAAGACCCTTAGTCGCCTCTTACGACAAGCTAGGCTCTGCTGCGGGCCTATTCGCCACCCGGGCCCCCGTCCGGTACGCCTTTCATTGGATCGGCGCCTGATTATTTTACTACAGGGTGTAAAACCACATCGCGGCCAAAACAAAATAGTGCTATAAAATGTTTTACTAAATTTTTATGTTAATATAAAGGATTTTTTCCTACAGTTCATGAGAATGAAGAAAGTGAATAGAATATGAATTATGTTCATAAATTACCCAATACTTACTTTATAAATTGTGTACCATTCTCATTATTGTTCATATCTTTCTTTCTGAAATTGAATGTTTGAAGTTAAAATTTTTGAGTTATTCCCCATTGTATGTATACAATAAATATAAATACGTTGAAACTGAGTTATATGAAACACATAATTATATATATATTTATTTAGGAAAATATTTTTTACCGTATTAAATTTATGCATGTGCAGGTTTTTCGGTAAAAAAAAGTTTATCAAAAAAGACATTCGTATTGATTTTTTTTGTTATTTTATACAAAATTGCTAAAACTCGGCAGTAAAAGCATCAATATCTTTAAAAATAAATTAGACACCAAATATGTGTAACATCTATTGGTAGAAACTAATGAGATGTGGAATAAATGTACGTGACACAACTCCCAACTAAATAACAAATATATTAGAATCCACAACGAAAGACTGCGAGCAGCCTTTAACAAAACCTACAGGTGCTGCTAGCCATCTTGCTATTAACCCATAGGACAAAATTAAATGTATAAATTAAAAATTAAAAAAAATTAAAAATTAAATGCCCAAACATATATCACATAGTACCTTACCTTTGATCAATAAATTTTTGAGCCATACTTATGTGAAGACTTTGTTGTAGAATATGAATTTTGGGGACAAGAAATATCTTTATAAATTATCTGCTGTCATATTCCAGCACTTTCCTAGGGTATTAAAATATAATTTATGGTGATCTGTTTAAAATCATCTTGCTATTAGCCCAAGGACAAAATTAATATTTTTAAAACTGAATCGGTATATCATGTTTCGCAACAAATTTTACTTGTTAATTAATATAATTTTCTCGAGGGGCTACTTAAACAATGATAAAAATATTGCCAAATCCATTAGATCATTTCAGATAAGAAACAATTTTTAAATATTACATATATTTTGAATATTTCCCTTTTGGATAAAATCCAGAGAACTTTATTTTTGATTTTCCCATATTATAAATTCAATATAAAAAGGAATGCAGAAATTTCATATATTTATATATTCTGATATAGGACTACTTGAAATACAGTGTGTTTGACCCTCAACATATCATTCTGATCCTGGTGCACGTGTCCTGGTCTTATTTCATTGTACTTTTGGAGGGGATCTTATCACGGAATCTAGACCTAATTTTCCAAAAGTCAGACATCAGGAACTTAAAAAAATGGAAATGCCAGATCCTTATAACATTTTCGGGCAATACCGGATCCCTATTAGTATTAACCTATCTAGTTGCCATACTCTTCAGCTAATTACAGATTTTTTTCCCGCATACATGAAGAGTCCCATTACCACTAAAATGCTTGCTGTCACATCGTGGGGAAAGCTCTCCCCTGTGCATTGATCACATGAAGTGTCTTTTTTTTTAAATGTCGTTACTACGCGATATTAACACATGTTGTATTCATGTGTAAAAAAATGTTATTATTTGATATTTCCAACCATATCCTTAATATATTTTGAAATTACAAAAAAATATAATGATTTAATTGATAATCGAGTAGACAGAAGCCATATCCTATATTTGAATCACCCTCAGCATGATTCTTAGAATGACTGGGTACTTAATATATTTTGAAATATCTCTGATGTATAACTTTTTTTTTATCAAAATAGGGGGGTGAATTATGTTCATCCAGTGTCCCGTGCGGGGCCCGGGAGGCGAATAGGCCCGCAGCAGCGCTAAGCTTGTCGGTAAAAGTCCACTAAAGAGCTTAATCCCAAGACCCTTAGTCGCCTCTTACGACAAGCTAGGCTCTGCTGCGGGCCTATTCGCCACCCGGGCCCAGCACGGGACAAACTTTATATGAAAACACTGTATACAAACAAGAATCAAGTTGCATTGCTGAAAGAATTAAATCTGTATTAAATATTCTTATAAATATTGACCAAACCGGTTTTATACCCGGTCGATTCATTGGTGAAAATGTGCGGTTGATATATGATATACTTCATTACACTGAAAATGATATACCTGGCATTCTCCTCATAGATTTTGAAAAGGCTTTCGATTCAATTTAATTGTCCTTCATTGGCGATGTTCTTAATTTCTTTAATTTTAAAAAGTGGATTAAAGTTTTTTTATACAAATATCACATCAGCAGTTACACAGAACTGTCACTTGTCAGATTTTTTTATTATCGAAAGAGGTTGCAGTCAAGGTGATGCTCTGTCGCCCTATATATTTCTACTTTGTGCTGAAATTCTTGGGATCATGATAGGAAACGATAATAATATTACTGGAATTACTATAGGCGATATAGAATACTGGACGGTTCCAAAGAGTCGTTGGACGCATCTCTCCGAGCCTTAGAATGAATTTGCTGAAATGTCCGGTCTCAAAATAAATATAGACAAGGTGGTATGGATGGGCAAAAAAAAGATTTAGCAGAGATCAGATGGGTGTAAAGGACGGATTGATATGGGGTTCCACTAGATTCTCTCTTCTTGGCGTACAATTTTCTGTCTCATTAGAAGAAATTGAAAATCTTAACTTTGGGAATAAATTTGGTGAAATAAAAAGCATCCTAAAGAGTTGGTATGATCAGATTTTGACTCCAATATGCAAAATTACATTTTTTAAATCAATTATCATCTCAAAATTTATTCATAAGTCTACCCACACCAAGTTTGAGTTTTTTAAAAGAATTAAATCGTCTGATTTTCCTGCAAAATATATGCCATACTTTTTTTTCTATCCCTAAATTGCAAGAATTTCATAAATTTCAATATAATAGCCATTTCCCTTGTTGTCTTTGTTCAACATCCGGACTTACCTGTACGACACTTTCTTGGCTTTGCCAAAGACTTCTGAAAGAACTTGTCGTGTGGCTGCCTTCATTTGAGTCTTGGTCTGCCTGGTTGTCCTAAAACAATTGTGAGTTATGATAATAAAATAGAAAACTTAATTCTTATAGCTCAAAATGTAAGTGTTTAAAATCAAAACAGACATCATATCCATATGTTCTAAATAAATGCTATACATGTATATCTTTGCGTGCTAATTAAAAATGAGTAAAACATATTTAAGTTCATAAACTACGAGAAGCGTCTTATGATTTGTGCTAAGCAATAGAGAAGTCGTGGAGAGCCCATATATTGAATATTAAGGTTCATTCGGTGTGCATTTTTCTTTCTTTGCTTAATTTGGTAAAATCAATATGCAAAATCATATAAAAAGGAGGTAATTCATCTTGTTGCAATGTAACCGCTTATCCTTGACCGATTGCTAAATCAATGCCTTTCTATTGATTATGGACCCATCGGTCTGTGGTCATCCGGTGCTTGACCACAAAGTGACCAATACCTAACTAAAGTCTTATAAATCAAACAATTCATATTTAGTTCAATTAAAGCAACAAACAAAAACAATTTTGATTTATGAACATACCACTATTCATATTCCTATCTAAATTTTCTTGACTTGCTGTACATCTGCGTGTCCCGGGAGGCGAATAGGCCCGCAGCAGCGCCAAGCTTGTCGGTAAAAGTCCACTTAAGATCTCAGAAACCGGACATCGTGGTCAGGCCGCTTTGCCCACAAAGTGACTGGGATGTGCGCCCCAGGTGGTTGAATGGGGCAGCCCTAACATCGAGAGATGCGGGGTCGTCCGGCGATAATGCAGAAACCTGACCACAAACCATAGTGAGGCACCGTGTTTGGAAAAATGTCACGTTCCTCGCACGTTAAAGAACCCTGCTGCAGGTCTCGGTAAGACTAGGACCCGTGGGATCCCCATGCGGGAGGCAAACTTTCCCGTCCCTACCCATCACTCTTTTTTCCAGTGGCTGTCAAAACTCTCCTACCCGATTGGCCTTGTGTCCCCATTTCCTCCATCTCCCAGATATAGCCGAAATCGCGCTGCTTGGGAGTAAAGCAATAACTAATTAACTAACTACAGATAGTTGCACTCATAACCTGTACGGAAGTTAACGTAAAGTTAACTTTGTGACTGCTTTCCACGTCTGCTCATGTCTGCTATAGCAGACATTCAAGTCAACTCGCGTTTACTCATGACTGGTCAAAGCAGACTTGTGACAGCTTTTTTATGACTGGCCAAGACCAGTCACAAAGACATGATTGCTTTTACCAGACCAGTCATTGCAACAAGTCTGCTCTTATCAGAAATATTTAATTATGCAAGGGTTTGTTTTAATATAAAAAAAACTGTCTTTAACATAAAAAATGAGTTTTCAAATAATACAGTTTAGGCAAAAGAACATAAAATTTGTCCTTTTACCTTCAGATTTTAAAACAGACATTTCACGACGTTAACTTGACCAGACCTGTCATAATTATGTGCTTTTAAAAGCAGACATGGAATTATGAATGCTTTTCAGGTTAATTTGGAACCAGTCGCGCGTCTGCTCAAAGCAGTCGCATTACCAGTCGCAAGTGAACTTGAAGTTAACTTGATGTCTGATTCTCAAGTTAACTTACCGTACAGGTTATGTGTGCACCCATCTGTAACTGTACATCTGCGTGTATAATATATGAACATATAATATATAATATAATTAAAATGCCATTTGTTCAGAGAACAAATGAGAGGTCTTTCCCGTTAAGTAGACCTATGACCTTTGTCTTAAAGTTAAGCTCTTTAATTATTGATAATCAAAATATATAAATTTACTATATTATATGTTACCGTTTAAATGTTATATACAAGTAAATAATGCATAAGATGAGGTTTTTGGCCGCAATTTTGAAACTAGTCAACCGTTACATGCATTTCTTGGGCTGAAATGATAGGTTTTGTGAAGACGGTCATTTTTTATACACATGTCTATTATACAATCGTTTACGGTTTTCAAGTTATTCGCAAAAAAACGTATTTCGCGAAAACCTGTTTCGGCCGCCATTTCGAAACCACTCATCCGAATCATGCACTTCTTGGACTCAAATTGTAGGTCTTTTCAAGACGATCATTTTTTGTTCATATATTATCTATACTATCTCTAACCGTTTTCGAGTTATAAGTAAAAAACCATTTGACGACCACCATTTTTGCAATGGTAAACGCAAAAAAAAATTGACCACAGATTCGTTATCAGGACCCTCAAATCTACCTGGAAACCAAATTTCATCAAAATCGGACAACTTTGACATTTTGCGCTAAGTTTGCGCCATACGCGCGCAACCAGGATTTAAATTACAGCATTCTTTTTGCATGATAAATCATCACCAGGATGTAAGGTACCATTTTCACTAATCAGAATCTTGATAACTATTACTGTGCTCACCTGATAACAAGGGTAAACAGCGTTTTGCGCTATTCGCCAAAACTAATAGTGAGTGGGTGAGTTGGTGTTTTACGCCCGTGCAACGCTACATAGGTTATTTACAGGCGATGAACATGAAAAGGATGATACAATGAACATGAAATGATGATGATATATGAAATATGGGATGGGGTGGGAAACACAGGGACGGTAAATTTTGAAGAACCACAGGAAAAGGGGAGAAGTGGGTAGGGGCGGAAAATTTAGCCTATGTGGTGCACTACTTGGCGGTCCACAAAGGGGTCTTTTACGTCCATGAAGCGTGGCACTCTCCACACACGTTGGCCCACTATGGTCGGCGGTCAGGGTTTCCGTATTATAGACCTGACAACCCCCGCGGACGAGGGACACCCTATTCAACCACCTAGGGTACACACTTGGTCGCTCTGTGGGCTGAGCACTGACCCGACGTCAGAATCCCAAGACCCTTAGTCGCCTCTTACGACAAGCTAGGCTCTGCTGTGGGCCTATTCGCCACCCGGGTCCCGCACGGGACGCCAAAACTAATTAGAGTTGGCGCTAACAGGCTTACTCAGTTCTGCTCCTGGCAGTGCTGAATAAGTGTGCCAAATTTCGTAAAAATCGGTCAAGAAACTTTTTTGACATCCGTGGCAGAAAAAAAAATAATAATCATAAGAAATACAGTAAGGTCTTTCCTTCAGAAAGGGAAAGACCTTAATTAAATGAAATGAAAATAAATAAAAATTACACTAGAATATACTTATAAGAGGCAAAGGGTTCTTGAAATATCGTTGCATGTAACCCAAGAAATCAGTGCGCGAGTAGGAAAAGGCAGATTAATGCTGCTGTCTCAGAGAACTGCCAAGTCGTAAGATGTACTAGTGAAGCTTGTCATAGGACGTTTTTCAGGAGGGAAAATCAAACAATCCATATTAGGAGCGCTAATGGATATGATTTCGAGGAGGCCAAAGATGTTTTGAAGGCAACATCTTTCAGTGTGTGAGGAGAGAGGAATTGAAAACAACTGAAATTGAGCAGGAAAGGAACGGGGATAGCTGTGACAATGGAATTGAACAACCGCCCCAGAGGGGGGCAAGAGGAAACCTATGCCGTTTCACTGTTGTAATGGACTCCTTGACTTACCAAAAATACTCAACAACAATCTGCTACCTTTTGTCAACAGCAAATTTCCAGAAGCATACAGACTATATCAGATTATTTTTATGAAACTAATATATTATTGATCTTTTTTTTCAAGCTATAAATTGTTTTATAAATGGATTCCACTTACAATATTTGCATTCATTTTTTTCACCTGTTACTGTGTATGCAAAATGCTATAAATTATACCCTTACTCGTAAGAGAGGGGGCTATATTGCAATCACCTTGTCCGTCCGTCTGTCCGTCCGTAACAAACTTTCGTAACAGATTTCTCAGCTTCTACTGAAGGGATTGATTCCAAATTTGGTATACTACTTTATCATGATGAGTTGTATCGTGCCTCCCCATTCCAGTTCAGTCGCATATCCACTTCCTGTTTTCTGAGCCGACTTAGTCTTTTTTAAGGGTTAAAATAGACAATTTTTCGTAACAGATTTCTCAGCTTCTACTTCAGGAATTGATTTCAAATTTGGTATACAGCTTTGTCATGATGAGTTGTATTGTGCCTCCCCATTCCAGGTCAGTCGCGCATCCACTTCCTTTTTTTTCTGAGCCGACTTAGTCTTATTTAAGGATAAAAAATTGACAATTTTTCGTAACAGATTTCTCTGCTTCTACAGAGGGGATTAATTTCAAATTTAGTATGCAGCTTTAGCATGATGAATTGTATCGTGCCTCCCCTTTCCAGGTCAGTCGCGCATATAATTTGACTATCATTGTGCGGTTCCAATGAAGAAAAGATTCAGTCAGAAAAAAAAAAAACAGCAGAAATTTTTTACACACACAGAGAGTCTGGCATAAATGACGACGGGCCGTCTTACAAAGTGAGGCGGACAGGAAACTGACTGAAGACAATTTTTGTATTTACAAAATTTTCTGACTTCCTACCAACCTAGTCCCGTGCGGGGCCCGGGTGGCGAATAGGCCCGCAGCAGAGCCTAGCTTGTCGTAAGCGGCGACTAAGGGTCTTGGGATTCTGACGTCGGGTCAGTGCTCAGCCCACAGAGCGACCAAGTGTGTACCCTAGGTGGCTGAATAGGGTAGCCCTCGTCCGCGGGGGTTGTCAGGTCTATAATACGGAAACCCTGACCGCCGACCATAGTGGGCCAACGTGTGTGGAGAGTGCCACGCTTCATGCACGTAAATGACCCCTTTGTGGACCGCCCAGTAGTGCACCACATAGGCTAAATTTTCCGCCCCTACCCATCTCTCCCCTTTTCCTGTGGTTCTTCAAAATTTACCGTTCCTTTGTGTCCCACCCCATCCCCATATTTCATTTATCATCATCATTTCATGTTCATTTTATCATCCTTTTCATGTTCAACGCCTGTAAATAACCTATTTAGCGTTGCACGGGCGTTAAACACCAACTCACTCACTCACTCCTACCAACCTAAAACACAATTGATAGAGCTATGAAAATCCAACATGTAGTCAATTAGGAGGATACGTGATAATCAAGTGAATCAACCTCTGAAGAAGGCAATCTACCGAAACGTCGGGGCTATTTCTAGCAATTAAAACGAAAATCGGATATTTGTATCAGCTTCCGTCAACGCCTCAGTTTTTACATATACCATTTCTGCTTCCGTATAAACAAAAAAAAAAACTCCAAATTTCTCACAGCAAATTTCTGTTGTGCAAAAAATACGATATTGCTGACCTCGTAAACTGTAAGTCATGTCTATGAAATACTTTTTGAACCAGAATACTGTGTGTACACAAGGATGTACATATGATATAGTTATTGAAACACTTATTTCATGATTCAATTCAGTTTGTTGGCCGATTTTTCGAGCTCTGTTAAAATGTACATCTGCAAAAAGTCAAAGTCGGCTACATATTAGATTTTAACTATCTAAATCATCTTCATTTATTATTTCGAGCCATAAATGTAATTTTCTTTGTTAGGCAAACTTGGCGTTTTTGTCGCCATGAATATCTCTATGGGCTAAAACTTCGAGAAGTTTATAAACAAAATTAAAAACAGTGCGCATGCTTAAGGTCATGAATATGAATAATTGTAAAACTTTATAAATATTATTTACTGATTTTTGTATATCGATTTTTAGATTAAGTTGGTACCATAGCCGTACTTTTGTTGTTCAAATGTTTAAAATTAGACAAAACAAGTTGTCTGTTGGCATGTTTTTGTTAGTAAACAAATTTTCGTAGACAATATCCCTTTAACATTTATTAATACAAAAAGATAGACAAGACGAACTTGTTGCTTTAAAAGATTGTATTACTAAATTTATATAATCTGACTGGGTATGGAGCATTTATTTAAGACTTCTTTAATTATCAAGAAGCTTTCACATAAAAATAATGACAGCATGCAAATGGGCATGCAGTTAAAACAGGTCTACAACTTCACAACTTTGTTGCATGTGGTATGATAATTTTAAACATTGAGCAGTGTATAAAAAATCTGATTCTGAAAATATGCTTAACATGTATAAAACACACAAAAAAACCCACAAATACATTTCATACATTTCAACATATATTGATGACCTTTTAGCCAGACCCACTGTTGTGATTTAAGAGTGCAGTTTAATTTTATGTGCAATGCGTGCAAATATGATATACAATATAATTATCTAAAATCATTTATATACTAGATTAATTCACATACATTTAGTTTATTTAAAGCAAAGCCAAACTCAAAGCATATATAGAACTACACATCACTCAGACTACACACGCAATGGCTGCTCTCAGTGCCTACCACGTAAAGGATCAATATCATGATTTGTAGTCTCAAATTCATGAAATAGACAGGTCATACTAATGTTTTTAATATCAATATGCAATCAGTTGCGAAGGATAAATTGCTCAAATTAAAACACTTTGATATAACAAAACATTAACGTTATATCATGAAGATTGACAGAACAATGTTTTTTCTATATTTAAGAGCAATGTTAATAAAAATGTAATGATATAGAACAAACTACATTATATGTCAATGTCCAATTGACACCATGCATGCATACACACAAAAGAACACATACAAATAACTATAAACAGACAGACAAACAAACATACACACATGAAATAAGCATGCATTAAACAAATACATAGAGGACTTAAAGCATAATAATTAATTATAAAACATACCTTTCTTCTCTTGATCTAGTAATTATAATTGTGTCCACTGTATGATTTTTTTCTTTTTTAGTCAAAATTCACCATCCTTGAAAAATAACTTGGCTCAAGTATCTATTATTCTTCAAAATGCCGAGATATCATTTTTCCACATTAATTTTTTAATTTCCGGTGACAGCCATTTTAAAATTTCGACAATTTCGACTAAATTCACCATCCTTTAAAGCACCTACATATCGATTTTCATTAAAGTTCAATTTTTTCAAGAAGTTATTGAAATTTTCGACATTTTTGACAACAGGCCTCAATTTGCCATCCTTTAAAATGCATTAAAAATGAGTAAATGTCGATATGACCGATATTTATTTCAAAGGAAATACCTGATTTAAATAGAAAAAAATCAATTGATGCCAATTCGCATAAAAAAGAAGAAAAAAGTATGAAAAAGAAAATAAAGGAAACAGTCATTATTTATCATCTTCAACTTGCAAGCCCATATAAAAATCGAAAAACGAAGTGAAATTTGTATCCTGTTCACAGAGAAAACAATGAAAGAGCGACAAGTCAAAGTTTAAGTCTTTTGGTGATATTTTTATGTAAGGGACATGTGAAAAACAGGTTTTTTTTATACATATAGGTACATTAAACTTTCTATTTAGGTGTACCAACTTGAAAGAACTAATTAAAGGATATCTGGCTGAAAAAATCAGGAAATAAAAACCGAAAACATTCGTATTATTATTGATATATAGATGTGTGAGGAAGAAAATAGGTATTTTAAATTACACTATTATTATTAATTACACATTATTGTCCAATCATTATTGAACTGATGATATCCGTGAGAAAATCTGTAAGAAAACAATGTATGATCTTGAATTGGTTGTTTCATGTTTATGTTAGGTATATTCAATGAAACCAATCTAAATCATTACACTTTCATGAATCAACGAACAAGTCGACTTTAAATTTTGAGAATAAGTACTAATAACACGGCGTTACTCAGAAAGCCGAGGGCAGTTTCTAATGCTGTTCCTGTCTTTAACATTGTAGTCCCATGTCAATTCACATCCTTTGGGAATGGGCATTTTTCATACCAAGTAAAATTTCCTTTCTGTTCGGGTGTTCCCAACAATCAGTTTGCAGCTAGGGGATTGTTTGGAATGGTTAAAAATCCTGGCAATGTTCTCAGAAGATTCAAATCTCCGTTTATTTTCATCCAAGTTTCCATCTAGCATCTTCCGATCTGATGGACTGAATATCGAAACAGGTGGCAAATTTTCTTTGAAGCAGTTTCTTCTCAACTTGTCCAATGTGGGTTGAATGAAAAGACACCAGACGAGTAAAGGAAACTTGTTTTTATCTTTTTAACAGAAAATATTTCATTAGAGGTAAGTGAAGCAAAGCGAGACCAAATGTTGGAAAGAAAGACCTGACAGGACAACCCATACTGTTAGGTCTTGAGATGAAGACGCAAAATGATACTGGTAATTTGAAATCTTATGTATTGACACTTTTTTAGGATATAATCATATGCATTATTTCGTATACGGTATGAGTGTTTTTCCGCTGGTGGAAAATTTCTCGATTTTGCTGGAAGAGGGGATGATTTTTAAGCATAATGCGGTCATACTTTAATGCGCCTGGGGGAAGTTATTTATTAAAAAGGCTTAAATCATGAAGTTAATTTTGAACATGAATTATTTTATATGTTTTTAGAAAAAAAAATAGTTATATGAATGAAAAATCGAATAAGCTATCAAAGGGCAAGTCGGTCAGCTGAACAGCACATAGTAAAACGGTCCATCAACCCTCTGTGTTTCCAATATATAGTTTCCTCACAATGTAAATAGCAATATTTATGTCTCCCAAACGAAGTTTGGAGACATGTTGTTTTTGCTCAGTTCTTATTATTCTTATTATTATTTTTTTTTCTTCTTTCCGGGCGCGTATTTTTGAACACTTGTCTGCGGCGTTTCTCAGAAACCGATAGACGGAATCGCCTGATATCATATAACTTGTTAGGCCCATACTCCTAGATGATCCTCCCGAAAAAAAAATTTCAATATGTTGGAGGGAACATATATTTTTGGGGTCTCAAAAGGGGGTGGGGTTTTGCAAAATTTTACTATAGAAGTCTATGGGAAAAGTGATATAACTTGATAATGTGTGATCTTAAACTTGGAAATACTGTGTTACCTCATATATTTTAATTTTCATACTTGGCCACATTTAGTGGTGAGGTATTATGTAATACCCTCCGCTTCATTGTGTTAAGGGGGGGTCATGCTCCACCCCCTCAAATGACAAAATACTAAATATTCTGAAAACCATCGAGATCCCCACCCTATAACCACATATATTATTACTCCTTATGATAAAACAAATCATTTGGTACTATGGGGGGTCTGAGGGGGGTCATGCCCCACCCCCCTCAAATGACAAAATACTAAATATTCTGAAAACCATTGAGATCCCCACCCTATAACCATATATATTATTACTCCTTATGATAAGACAAATCATTTGGTACCATAGGGGTCTGAGGGGGGTCATGCCCCACCCCCCTCAAATGAAAAAATGCTAAATATTCTGAAATTAGTTTAGATCCTCACCCTATAACCACATATATTATTACACTAAATGATTAGATGAATTATTTGTTACCATAGGGGCGTCTGAGGGGGGTCATGCCCCACCCCTCAAATGATAGAATACTAAATAACTTGAGTTATTAGGGGAACCCCTGCCCAAATTTTTTCCATGAGGTTCTAAAAATGCATTTAAAGGCATTTCCAGGATTTTGCTTACTCCTGGGACTTCTGTAAAACTTTGATTTACAGGGGAACCCCTGCCCAATTTTTTCCATGAGGATCTAAAAATGCATTTAAAGGCATTTTCAGGATTTTGCTTACCCTTTGGACTTCTGTAAAACTTGTATTTATAGGTAAGCACCCTCACAAATTTTTCCCATGTGATTAATGGGACTTCGTTTGGGAGACATTCGAAACTGCATCCAGTTTCAATTACACCTTGTTGATAAATGTTTTGACTTAGATTTGAAAAACCTTGATCTAGATCAACTTTAATTTGAGAAATCTTTCCCGGCGCATTCAGTGTCCCATTGTCAAGTCCCATAACTACTTATAACTACTTATGATTTTTTCGCAGGCAAGGAAATGTTTGAGAACCTTAATACTGCCAATTTGAAGATTGTGTTAGATGGAGATGACATAGTGATCAATCACTATAGCTTGCTGGAAGCGAACTCTTAACTTATGATTCTTAATACATGAATTGTAATGAAGAATTCTGGTACCCAGTATTTAATAATTAGTTTGATAGTCGTTCGTGATGTTACCGATTTTGATTGAACATAAGATTAATCTCTGATTTTTTTTTATATCGCATGTATGTATTCATCAATAATTTGCACCTACATGACCTAAAACAAATTATTACTAGTGTTGTTTTTTAGTTACCTGGACCGAAGGTCCAAGTGAGCTATTGCCATCACTTGGCGTTCGTCGTCGTCTGTCGTCTGTTAACAATTTTCAAAAATCTTCTCCTCTGAAACCACTGAACAGAATTTAATGAAACTTGGTATGAATGATCCTTAGGGTGTCCTGCACCAAACTTGTGTTTTGATTTTTGATCCATTAAAAAACATGGCTGTCGTTACTAAAAATAGACTAGAGGGGTCAGACTACTGTTTTTATACGACCGCAAATTTTTGCGATCGTATAATGTTATGGCGATGTCGTCGTCGTCGTCGTCGTCGTCGTCTGGGGACATTTGGTTTCCGTGCGATAACTTAAGTAAATATTGACCAATTGTTATGAAATTTTAATATGACGTTTGTAACCACTAGAGGAAGGTTCCTATTGTATTTGGGGTTGGTGGCCCTTACCGTTTTGGAAAAAAGGGCCAAAAGGGGCTAAAACGGGTGTATTGACAAAACTGTTGTAGAATGTTTATTATTCAATAGATTTTGAAATTTCTTTTTTTATTGAATTCCTCATTAAATTCTGTCAACAAAATGTGTCAATGATTTTGATGTATATTGAACCGTTACATTGCTACAGGGGGTCGAAAAGGGGCCACACCCCAAAAAATGACCCAAATTCCATATACAAGATATAGCTAATGGGATGAGTGAGTGAGTTGGTGTTTTACGCCCGTGCAACGCTATATAGGTTATTTACAGGCGATGAACATGAGAAGGGTGATAAAATGAATATGAAATGATGATGATAAATGAAATATGGGGTGGGATGGGAAACAAAGGACCGGTAAATTTTGAAGAACCACAGGAAAAGGGGAGAGGTGGGTAGGGGCGGAAAATATAGCCTATGTGGCGCACTACTTGGCGGTCCACAAAGGGGTCTTTTACGTGCATGAAGCGTGGCACTCTCCACACACGTTGGCCCACTATGGTCGGCGGTCAGGGTTTCCGTATTATAGACCTGACAACCCCCGCGGACGAGGGCCATCCTATTCAGCCACCTAGGGTACACACTTGGTAGCTCTGTGGGCTGAGCACTGACCCGACGTCAGAATCCCAAGACCCTTAGTCGCCTCTTACGACAAGCTAGGCTCTGCTGCGGGCCTATTCGCCAACTGGGCCCCGCACGGGACGTAAAATAAAAGGAATCATTGATTTGTTTAACAATTTTCTCTAAAGTAAAAAAAAAAAAAAATATATATATATATGAAAAGAAAAATCAATATAAGAAAAAAAATATGCAATATAAGAAAAAAAATATGCCAGTCAAGTGGCTTACGTCCCTAGATAAAATGTTATGTGCAATATATTTGAAGCCTAAAACGACAACATTGACTTAGTTTCTACTAATAAATCAATTTATGACTTTGTCTTTTATTGTATGGTTGCATTTAACAGGACATAGGCGAGCAACAGAATGAAATAGAATCATGGCGGTATTTGCTATCTAAGAAAGCTTTCAAGAATGTTATGTTGCAGAAAAATCATCCAACAAATTAGTGTTAACAATATAATCTCTCCAAGGCCTGGACGAGAGAATTCTGGCACCAATACACATGGATGAATGTACCATCACCACTTCTTTAGAGAAGCCTGTACCAAGTAAGGACCATAGAATATCATATTAATGTGTTATGGACATTCTAGATTGATCATTTCATTCAAAGTTTTTGTTTTCACCTGTCATTCAATTGGGACAATAACAAGCTCAAATGATAAAAAAATACCTTGTCTTCCGCATCAGGAGAGGCAGATGTGATTTTGGCATCAGGAGAGGCCGCAGGAGAGGCAGATGTGGTGTTGTCTAAGGTGGCATCTGTCATGTCTGTGGTGTTTTTGGCATCAGGAGAGGCAGATGTGATTTTGGCACTAGGAGAGGCTTTAGGAGAGGCAAATGTGGTGTTGTCTAAGGTGGCATCTGTCATGTCTGTGGTGTTTTTGGCATCAGGAGAGGCAGATATGATTTTGGCTTTAGGAGAGGCAAATGTGGTGTTGTCTAAGGTGGCATCTGTCATGTCTTTGGTGTTTTTGGCTTCCGAAATCAATGGAAAATCATCCATCATGCTGTATGCCTCTCTACAAGTAACAAACAAAACAAGGGATTATACAAGTTATAGTAAGGATACCTCCACTAAATTATTTGAAAGAAGCAGAGATACCAACGGGGTATCAGAATGTAAAAAGTTTGAGATGGATAGGACAAAACCAGTAAACACCAACGAGAACAGGACAAACATAAGTAAATCTGTGACTGACTAGGAACTAAATGCACTGTACATAATTTAAACAGGAAAAAATAGGGTCACTTGAAGGTAAAAACATTTTACAGCACTGCTAGGACTGCATATCTGGCAAAGCATTTGTTATCAAAAGTTGATGAGAAAATCATTTCTTACACATTATTACTAAGAGATCCATCATTCAAATTGCATCCATTCCTTCTCATGATCCTAATTGTACATGCATTGACATGGGTTTGGTAAATTTTTACCACTCAAGTTAAGATTTTAATACCGTCATGAATGTATCAATGCTGCATAACATTAAAAAATATTGTGAATACTTCTAAGTGCAGATTTTGATCAGATGTAACTATCAACAAAGATATCAGCCTATCATGACAAAAGATCATAAAAAGTCATATATATTTCAACTTATTTTATTGATTTATGTATTGCTCCCACAATGCATTGCTTTGTTATTATTGTAAAGTTGTAATGTAGGTCGCATTGTTTATACATTCATCGCCACTCGCCAAACCTTTACACTTTACACTTCTATTCCACATGAACAACTGAAATCGCGATTGGCACAGCTGATTAAACGCAGCTTTTTCAAAAAGAATGGAAAACGCAGGTACAAATTTCTTGTAGTCGATTATACCAAGACTTACTTTGTCATTAACGAGTCTAAGAAAAAGAACAAATTTACAGAAGACCAAATAATCGACATGCTCAACTTTCTTATTGACAACATATTTGTTCAGTTTGGTGGACGTGTTTTACAGCAAACAATAGGGATTCCAATGGGCACTAATTGTGCACTTTTGCTTGCTGATTTGTTTCTTCATTCATATGAAGCAGACTTCTTGCAATCTCTTCTAGACAAAAAAGACCGTAGACTAACTCTCTCTTTCAACCTCACGTTCCGTTATATTGATGATGTCCTTTCACTAAACAATTCTCGATTTGGTGACGTTCTCCATCTCATATATCCACAGGAGCTTGAGATAAAGGACACGACGGATTCTAGGAAGTCTGCTTCATATTTAGATCTACATCTCGAAATTGACTCTCAAGGAAGACTTTCAACAAGGCTCTATGTCAAACGTGATGACTTCAACTTTCCAATCGTCAACTTCCCCTTCTTGTGTAGCAACATTCCGTCCGCTCCAGTTTATGGGGTTTACGTATTTCAATTGATACGTTACTCCAGAGCGAGCGGGACTTACATCGATTTCCTTAGCAGAGCGACACGTCTGACACAAAAATTGCTCACACAGGGCTATGTTGCTCCTCGATTGCTGTCTTCACTCAAGAAATTTTACGGAAGACATCATGCACTTGTAGACAAATATGGGATTTCGATCTCTCAGATGAGTGAGATGTTGGTTTGTCATAGGGTGTTGATTTGTCTTCCTTTACCGGATTTGACACGCTGAATTGACTATTGGCGTGAGTGAGTGAGTGAGTTGGTGTTTTACGCCCGTGCAACGCTACATAGGTTATTTACAGGCGATGAACATGAAAAGGATGATAAAATGAACATGAAATGATGATGATAAATGAAATATGGGGAAGGGTGGGACACAAAGGACCGGTAAATTTTGAAGAACCACAGGAAAAGGGGAGAGATGGGTAGGGGCGGAAAATTTAGCCTATGTGGTGCACTACTTGGCGGTCCACAAAGGGGTCTTTTACGTGCATGAAGCGTGGCACTCTCCACACACGTTGGCCCACTATGGTCGGCAGTCAGGGTTTCCGTATTATAGACCTGACAACCCCCGCGGACGAGGGCCACCCTATTCAGCCACCTAGGGTACACACTTGGTCGCTCTGTGGGCTGAGCACTGACCCGACGTCAGAATCCCAAGACCCTTAGTCGCCTCTTACGACAAGCTAGGCTCTGCTGCGGGCCTATTCGCCACCCGGGCCCCGCACGGGACATTGCAACGCGACGGGTGTGCTATAGCAAGCAGGAACTGCTTACTCTTCCGGAGCACCTGAGTTCACTCTTGTTTCGACTGGAGTTCGCGTTGTTGATTGATATTCAGTTGTTATGTGTTTCCATGTTTTACATGTTGTCTGTGTTTGTCCTGTTCTTGTTGGTGTTTACTGGTTTTGTCTCTGCTCTTTCGGACTTTTGACATTCGGATACCCCATTGGTACCTCTGCTTCTTTGATACACTTGATCCTGAACTTTATAATGAAGTTCAGGATCAGAATTTTTAAAATGTTAATTTTCTAACAAATTATTAATAATTATTTACATATGACTTTCGACCAAAATGTTTAACAATTCAATGTTATTCAGAGTGTTATTGGTAATTTCGAATAATCTTGAAGCATTGTTTGAGCTGGAGAAGAAATTCCATTTTTTACAAGTAAATGGGACTGCATTGTAAGCACCGCCCAATCAAAGATGTCAAAGGAGCTTCATTTGGGGATGGCCAATAGTGATTCTGGAGATGTGAACACATATTGATACTTTCCCTCCAAAATGTCGCTGTCATTGGCTTCACTGCCTATGTAAGAAGCTGTAAATTTTAATCCTAGCGATGTTAGGTATTCACTTTGTTCTTTCATAATCGAAAGTAACGGTGATACTATGATGACTTTGCATGTCAAGCAATGCCTCTGCTTCCTTTTGAAATGGTTTCAGTTCGTCAATAGAAAATTTATTCAGAACATGTTGAAAACTTGTTTTTGACGATATATATAAAGACCAAATGTCGTCCTCGTAAGAAGTTATATGATTGGTTGAAAATGCTGAACGGAAGCTATCAGCAGCCAATGAAATGCTTCATGAATAATTCATGAGAACGAGATAATTTGTATCAAGTAACCCACGGGTGATAAATGTAGAGAAGCGTAGAGTAATCGCCAGTGGTTATCCGACGATGCCGGATCCTAAGATCACAATGGAAGAGGGAGGTTTGGCGCCTCATAACCTGGTTTTACCCACCACTTCTTTAGAAGTGCCTGTACCAAGTCAGGACCATTGCAATCTTTAATTCTTGTGTTTTTGTGTTTCTCTCAAATAAAAGTTACAACGAAATTCCAGGCGAAAGCTTCTGGATTTTGTTCATGATAATTTTCATATCCTACATGTCCTATTATGTTCGACTTATAAAACCTAATTCTAAGAAAATTCACAGTGTCACAGTATTTTTACGTTACTAAATATTATGGGTTAAGCAAATTTTACAGTGTCACACTATTCTATGTTGTTATATATATTAAGGACTTGAAGATCGCAATGGAAGAGGGAGGTTTAGCGCCATAAAACCTGGTTCAACCCACCATTTCGTTTGAAATGCCTGTAAAAAGTCAGGACCATTGCGATCCACCTATCCCCGGTATGACTGATTCGTTTTTAGCTCACCTGGACCGAAGGTCCATGTGAGCTATTACCATCACTTGGCGTCCGTCGTCGTCGTCGTCGTCTGTTAACAATTTTTCAAAAATCTTCTCCTCTGAAACTACCAAACAGAATATAATGAAACTTGGTATGAATGATCCTTAGGGTGTCCTGCACCAAACTTGTGTTTTGATTTTTGATCCGTTAAAAAACATGGCCGCCGTTACTAAAAATAGACTAGGGGGTCAGACTACTGTTTTTGGCTTATAAATCAAAAAGTATAAGAGATAAAGGAAATCTGAGGCCACGCTACTGATTCAGCATCAAAAGCTCTACAAAAGTCTTCATTTGGTCAAAGTTGTCAGATGACCCCTTATAGGGGTTACAGCCCCTTAAAGGTGAAAAATAGCATTTTTTCATGTTTTTGGCCTACAGAATGAAAACTATTGCAGATAGAGATTAGCTGTTGCTTGCTTAAATGTTCAGCTCATTTGACTCTACAAAAGTCTCCATAGGGTCGAATTTGTCAGATGACCCCTTATAGGGATTACGGCCCCTTAAAGGTGAAAAATAGCCATTTTTCATGTTTTTGGCCTACAGAATGAAAACTATTGCACATAGAGATTAGCTGTTGCTTGCTTAAATGTTCAGCTCATTTAGCTCTACAAAATTCTCCATAGGGTCGAAGTTGTCAGATGACCCCTTATAGGGGTTACGGCCCCTGAAAAATAGCGATTTTTCATGTTTTTGTCCTACAGAATGAAAACTATTGCAGATAGAGATTAGCTGTTGCTTGCTTAAATGTGCAGCTCATTTAGCTCTACAAAAGTCTCTGTAGGGTCGAAGTTGTCAGATGACCCCTTATAGGGGTTACGGCCCCTGAAAAATAGCGATTTTTCATGTTTTTGTCCTACAGAATGGAAACTATTGCAGATAAAGATTAGCTGTTGCTTGCTTAAATGTTCAGCTCATTAAGCTCTACAAAAGTCTCCATAGGGTCGAAGTTGTCAGATGACCTCCTTACAGGGGTTACGGCCCCTGAAAAATAGCGATTTTTTTATGTTTTTGTCCTACAGAATGAAAACTATTGCAGATAAAGATTAGCTGTTGCTTGCTTAAATGTTCAGCTCATTTAGCTCTACGAAAGTCTCCATAGGGTCGAAGTTGTCAGATAACCCCTTATAGGGGTTACGGCCCCTGAAAAATAGCGTTTTTTCATGTTTTTGGCCTACAGAATGAAAACTATTGCACATAGAGATTAGCTGTTGCTTGCTTAAATGTTCAGCTCATTTAGCTCTACAAAATTCTCCATAGGGTCGAAGTTGTCAGATGACCCCTTACAGGGGTTACGGCCCCTGAAAAATAGCCATTTTTCATGTTTTTGGCATACAGAATGAAAACTATTGCAGATAGAGATTAGCTGTTGCTTGCTTAAATGTTCAGCTCATTTAGCTCTACAAAATTCTCCATAGGGTGGAAGTTGTCAGATGACCCCTTAAAGGGGTTACGGCCCCTGAAAAAAGCAATTTTTCATGTTTTTGGCCTACAGAATGAAAACTATTGCAGATAGAGATTAGCTGTTGCTTGCTTAAATGTTCAGCTCATTTAGCTCTACAAAAGTCTCTATAGGGTCAAAGTTGTCAGATGACTCCCTATAGGGGTTATGGCCCCTTATAGGTGGAAAATGGTGATTTTGGCCTATAGAATGAAAACTATTGCAGGTAGAGAAAAGCTGTTGCTTGCTTAAATGTTCAGCTCATTTAGCTCTACAAAAGTATAGGGTCAACATCAATACCAGGTGAGCGATTCAGGCTCCTGGGAGCCTCTTGTTGTCATTTTCTCTGGACTATGAGATTGATCATTCAAGCTCTGTAGTTTTGTTATTACCTTTATTTTGAGTCTTGAATAGACGGTCCCATGCGGGGCCCGGGTGGCGAATAGGCCCGCAGCAGAGCCTAGCTTGTCGTAAGAGGCGACTAAGGGTCTTGGGATTCTGATGTCAGGTCAGTGCTCAGCCCACAGAGCGACCAAGTGTGTACCCTAGGTGGCTGAATAGGGTAGCCGTCGTCCGCGGGGGTTGTCAGGTCTATAATACGGAAACCCTGACCGCCGACCATAGTGGGCCAACGTGTGTGGAGAATGCCACGCTTCATGCACGTAAAAGACCCCTCTGTGGATCGCCAAGTAGTGCACCACATAGGCTAAATTTTCCGCCCCTACCCACACCTCCCCTTTTCCTGTGGTTCTTCAAAATTTACCGGTCCTTTGTGTCCCACCCCAACCCCATATTTCATTTATCATCATCATTTCATGTTCATTTTATCATCCTTTTCATGTTCATCGCCTGTAAATAACCTATACAGCGTTGCACGGGCGTAATACACCAACTCACTCACTCACCTTAATTTTTAACTCATCAATATGAAGTTATGCAACTTTTCAATTTATGATATAGCATTTATGTGTCAAACCTGATGAAAAAAGTTATTTCGCAAACAATTTCTTGTCTATTTAAAAAAAAAACGTCATATAATTTTAAGCTCAAATATAAGATTTTACTAAAGTTTTATATATTTTACATAAGAAATTTAGAAATGTGATCTATATTCCTATGCAAACAATTTTTACATAGTCAATTATTTAAAAAGAAATACTAGATCATGAATATCTTCTGAATTGTTGATAAATGAAACAATAAGTTGAAATAATTGTTCTAAGCACAACCTTTTTACATTGCAAAGATTTTTTTCAGCACAGTTTCTTTTTTTTTTTCTAATTTAGAAATCATAACGAATAAAATCATAGAAGAAAGCACACGAACTTTGCCTATTTAGGTTTTAAAGGAAGTACTATTTAAACAATTATAAAGTTCATAAGAATAATTATATTAACATATTCAAACAGAAAAATGAAAGCCTGAATTGGACACTCTATAAGCAGCTCCTTTTATTGATGGATGCCTTTAATATGGTTCAAATCGAGTTTTCTATAGTTTGACTGATGTTTGCAAAGTCACTGTAGCACTAACTTATCAACATCTAAAATGCTACTTTGGGGGCAACATTGTCTTCGAGTGCCACACTTCTTGCACGTAAAACACCCCTTTGTGGACCGCCAAGTAGTGCACCACATAGGCTAAATTCTCCGCCCCTACCCACCTCTCCCTTTTTCCTGTGGTTCTTCAAAATTTACTGGTCCTTTGTGTCCCACCCCATTCCCATATTTCATTTATCATCATCATTTCATGTTCATTTTATCATCCTTTTCATGTTCATCGCCTGTAAATAACCTTCTTAGCGTTGCACGGGCGTAAAACACCAACTCACTCACTCACTCACTTGTCTTCGATTTCGTTATCATCTTGGGAAAGCGCAAGATGGTCAATGTTGTAACTCGTTTTAAGCTCACCTGATCTGCTACAAATTCTGGCCTTTTTCCGGTTCACGTCAAGGATTTTGAACGATTCAGAATGCAGAATGCATTTCCTTGGAGGTGTCTCTTTAGAATTGAAGACCATTAGTTCGAATCAATATCTTTTGTAAACTCTGCTGTATCTTGTCTTTATTAAACTATTTAATTTAGTTTTTTTTTTTAAATATCTTTTAGGGAAGATTGTCAGTGGGGTTGCAGGGATCCTGCTTACCCTGTACATATCGTACAAATTGAGGAGGGTAAGAAGAGGAAGAAGCAACAGAGCTGGCCGCCAGATGATCATGACGCCAGAGGCAGCAGCGTCCTCCAGGAGATTGATGCGCTCTGCATCAACCCCTGACCTGTCTTATATGGGTTAGAGGGTGATGCACAGTGCATCTCCTACCTGAACTATATTATTTTTAAGGTTATGCTATTTCAATTTTGTGAAAATATGTCAAAAGGATGGGTGGGAGGGTTTTAAAAGAGGTGCGTATGTATGTGTTAAAATAAGTAACTACTGTATTAATAAAAACTTTAAGGATACATATAGTTTAGCTTTATTGTCATCTCTATAACATCCGTCAATTATTGATAAATAAATATATATACTTAGGTTTTTTTATTCTTTTAAGTCATGTTAATTTTTTATATCTTGTTGATCAGTCATCTTCTTTTATCATTTCATTAATTTTCATTTTTTCTTTCATTGGTATTTCAACTATGATTCAGTATGATTATTGTTTTTATAGATATCTTGATGTGTAAATATTTTTACAAGTCATGATAATTTTTCATATCATAAAGTGCCATATCAATATAAAATCAAACTCTTAATCATATCATGTTGATCTGTCATCTTTTTTATCATTTCAATAACTTTCATTTTTTTTCTGTCATTGTGATTTGAATTATGATACAGTATGATTTATGTTTTATAGATATCTTGATGTGTTTATTAGTCAATAAGACATGTTTATTGTGTTTAAGTGATGACAGTTGTTATGTCAATCATGTTTGTTTGTCCTCATTTTTACCACCCCTATTACTTTCATTTTCCTACCAATGTTAAGTAATTCAAAAAGTTTATTTATTGTCTTTTGTCTGTTTTTTCCTATCAATAAATGTGAGCATTAAAACTGTGTACATTGTGTTTTACATGGCATAAATACCAGCCCATGATCTAAAAAAATCTATTTTGTTGTCAAAAACAATTAATCTAATAAAACTTAATTACAAGACCTGAAAAAAAGAATCAAAGCGAAAAAAACAAAAAAAAACCAAAAAAAACAGAAACCGAAAACATCCTCCACCAAAATCAATTAAACCTTGAAAAAGAAAAATCAAGACAAAGAAAATTTTGAAAATGTTTTTTTTTTTTCTCAGTCGATAGCCAACGGACTTTACATTTGCACACTACCTGTCCGTTCGTCTGTCACACATCAAATGACCACACTTTATAGAGACGATGAACTAGTTTTTTTGTTATATGAGTCAATTTTGATGAGTAATAGGTCAGGTTTATGTTTCTTTTCTGTCAAGAGCACTTCATTGAAATTTAGTTTTCTGCACTTTTTGTTAAATTGTTAAAGATATTGAACTGATTTTTGTATTTGAGTCTAAGATGATGTGGTTTATGTTCTATATTTTACCAAAAATTATTACCCCGAGAAAATATTTTCACATAATGTTTGTTCATCATTAATTTAAATAGTACTTATTAGTACTAATTAATACCATGCGGTCAGATGGATGTTAACAAACTCTATTTTAAAGACCCGTTTTGATTGGACAATGTGCGGAAAACAGCCAATCAAATTCTGTGTTACAACAACTATAAGAGGAAGTAGTATAAAACTCCAACAAAAACGGACAGGGCATGAAAAAAATCAATCCGGATTTTTTTACATTTGAAAAAAAACGGACAAGATGAAAAAAATCGGAATTAGACTTCTTTAAAAGCGGAATTCCGTTTTAAAACGGAAGAAAATCATGTCTGTAATAACATTAACCAAAAAATCAACCGAGCATTGATAAGATAAAATTTATTTTCCCCACAAATGATGGATAATCCAAACATTATTGAAGAAATAGTTGATAGTTTTACTTCATCGACCAATTACTAGATTTCGCAACAACATATGGTATAGAGGAAGACCCATGGACCGATTTTCAGACTCTCCCTTGGCCTTGGCATCATTTGGGAGAATGGACTCGAGGAACGAAATTAGGGTTGATCTGTACATGTGTTTAGGGACAGCAATACCCTGTGCACGTTAAAGTCACATTTGTTGAGTTCATTTGGGGCCACAACAAAGAGCACACTAGCAAACTGCATTAAACGGGCATGTTAAGCTACATTATGTAGCTTCCCCATCCAGGTTCAATAAATATGTTTAAACTAAAAATCTACTGTATCATAGTATTCTCCTAAAATGAACAGACTCAGAAATTTAACTTCCATCCTAATATTAAAACAGCACTGTGATGTCGCAGTGTCCTCGTAAAATCAGTCTTGACCTACGGTGAAATTGTGGACAATTTACAGCTGTTTTGAATGACCATATCTTGACCTATCGGTGAAGTTGTGGACAGTTTACAGCTGTTTTGAATGACCATGTACCTATTGGATAAGCTAATTAAATAGGTAACTTTGTTAGTAAAGTAGGTGAAGCATGAATCAGACAGAATATGTATTGGATCTTTATACTTGTCATAGTTTTATACATGTAATGGACCATATTGAGATGAGTGGAATAAGTGTCTACGCAACAACAAAAAACATTAACAAGAATTTCAAAAAAGGAACAGTCAGCAGTCTTCAACATGACCAATGAAAAATGGGGAGCAGTGCGTTGTGCATTGACCCAAGACTAAGATATTCATGTAACACAAAAGATTTTACATGTATACAATATACATAAGTTACTTTTAACTAATTGAAGCTGTCAAGATTTATTTCTACCAAAATATACCAAATCATGAAATGTAAATTAAGATTTTATTTAAACATTGAATTCGTATTCATTTAAGCTCGCCTAAACCAACTTGTTTTTATAAAAAAAAATATATTTTCTTTTTCATCATAATCTACATGTACATCTTCAGGATGATGTACAATACGATCGTTAATCATTAAATTTGTATCAAAAAACTGCACAATAAAATTTGAAGAACATTTCAAAGAGAGAGCATTACAAAGGTTAACACAAAATATAAGTCGAGAGGTGTTAGACTGGACCTGACAAGCCATGTGTGTGTGAAGTGTTTTACGTTTGTGGTTAAAAATCCATACATCTCTTCACCATAATAGGCAGGTGTTTTTTCCGAAACTGTCAAAAAAAAAAGCCATGTGATTTACTCTTCAGCACTATAGCTAGCTACCCAGTGTTCGCCAGGCCCATCATCTGTATCAGTATTAACAATGAAGACACTAGGATATTCTATCGAATGTTTAGGCAGATTATTTCTAGAATAGATTCCTGAGAATGATTTAAAAGTACAAAGATTTCGATTCGATGGCACACTCTAGCTCGTACCTATTCATGGTTGAACGTATCGAACGTTACGTGAATGGTATATTTCCAGATAAGAATCGAATGCTCCAAATGCAATGCAGGTGGCGACAGTTGGAAGACCTTTGCTAAATTTCATTTCTTGTCTCAGGTTACCGTGTTGAACCAAGTTTATATAGTCATATATATACATTGAGTTTTTACCTATTTATAGTTCTATTATTCTCTGACGAACCAGAAAATCTCCCTATTTGGCAAGCGGTTCCGCTTTTATCACAGATTCAATCGATGACAACTTTTGACATGTTCAAAATTTTATAAAGCACTACCTTCCCTGATATTACATTTTGTTTAAAATTACAGAGTAGTTTGGAAGAATTTGATTTGGATTGCTTCATCAATATCCCAACAGTCTTTGTCCATCGTGCTTAGCCGGATAAGGTGTTGTAAATCCTTCTTTCTTTCCAACTTTTTATCCTCGTTGCACTGTTATTTAAAAAAATATTTTGATGCATTTATTGCAACTGCTATCCCTGTCAATGTACCACACTTAGTTTTAAGTGGTTTAAACATTTGGGTTGGTGTTCTTGAAGCATTTCGATCAATTAGGCCCTTCTTCGTACATTGTAGATTCTTCTCATCTCAGGAGATCAAGCTTTATGTTTATTTTTAAACGAACTTAGTAAATGAGGCCAATAAAGGCCTTAAAGATGCAAATGACAAAACAAAGCATGTAAATATAAAACTAAAGTCATTAGAATTAATCTTATGCTAAATGTTCCATGTTGAAAATGCACTTAAATACATTGAACTAAGACCGAGACCTAAAATTACTCTTTGACTTCCACGAAATTGTTACGGTTTTGGAATTAACAAACGGTGATTTTGCTAATATTAGCAAAAGTTACCACTGCATTAAACACGTGTTATATTTTATAATGATTATGGGTCAGAAAATAATTAATTAATTTTATTAGTCTAGACTGGTCAGTTCCACACGTGTAGATCTTTCTCATGTCCATCTGGGAATTGTAAGGAACATCACAGAGATTGAAATCAAATTATCTCTTCTCTAATTTTTATTGCTATTTTGATAACGGCTGACCAGAGTAACTGTAAAGTTCATTAAGGTTTCATGATAAACATTGCTTGACATTAAAATATGTTTATAGTCTTAGTCTAAAGGTTTCTATAAGAGAGGTAGCTATTGGTCACTTTAAGAATTTTTAATTACTTTTAACGTTGCATTGGGAGGAGTTTCTAGTTTATTAAATATAGTATGTTTTGTATCAGATTCAGATTGAGAAGTTATAAGAAAGAAAACACATATCGAGAACATATTTGGGGGGGTGGGTAATTCTAGTACCATGTAGTGTAAAATTTATTGTATTAGCTGATTATACATGATATCATCAAGGATTTAATAAACTTTAATTTCAACATGGACTTTATATCTGAAGTTGAACGCCCAGTAAAAAGAGTTTGTTATGTAAAGATGAACAATTTGTTCCCCATTGTTCACATGGTGGAGAATTTAAAAACCTTTGGATTTATTTCTATTGGACTATAACCAGTATCTTTTATTTTGTGTTTGGGATTTACTAAAACCATGCAGCAAACACTGTTTTTTTTTTCTGCTACTGACTTAGGAATACTGCTTTAAAATCAACACATACTGTAATGTCATGCTGTCTAGTTTCCCGTCTTTATCAACAACTGCAATTCCCAAAGTTTCTTATTAAATGTAAATCTTCCGAAATTCAATGGATATAGGCACAGAAAAGCTGACAGTGTTTTATGTTTTGGAATTTCCTTCATACCGTACATTTAATTTGATTTTGCCTGAAGAGTAGCAGCACTACTAAATCGATCTTGCTATGGTTGCGGACGCAATTTGATAGTTTGGCTGAATCCTCAAAATTACAAGCACATTTTAGACTGTTCCATGCAGTAAAGTGTTGGAGAAATAAACGAACCTTAAGAAATAAGAAACTGTCCATTTTGTTAGTATAACCTTCTGTTTAAGCTGGATTTCGTTATTCCTGCCAGATCTTCAAAATACGTATTTAACATTAACTTTACTCGTGACTAGTGAGGGATATTGCCACTTAGAGTAAAAAGTTCAAGAACAATCCACAATGAGACCCTTTAATAGACCAAGGATTAATCTACATGTAGAAGAGAACATTGACAAATTTATGACATTATAACTCGGATTTTATGTAAAAAGGGACCTCCTCATCTAAGTTTGTAAATATTTTGTATATATATATTTTTTATATTAATCCGAATGTTTGTTCGTAGTTTTTATTTTTGCTTTCTGTCAATTTGGTAGAAGTTTTTGTCAGTTTGAAGTTTGAGATATTTTGCCCTTTTATAACATGTTTTTGTAAATGAAACGCAAATGTTATATTTTACAGGGATTTAGTAAATATTCTCTGGAGAAGTTTTTGTTTTGGTTTGGATAGGTACCTATGGTATAGAGCTATTTGAAATAATCTTTTATGAACCAAGTCTCAGTGACTGCAATGGTATCATTGTTTAATAGATTTTTCAATGTAATGGCCGAAAGGTTTGATTAACCTGTTTAAGAAATAAGTTTTTAATTGTGATTGATAATTTTAACGTTGCTTAGAATATGCTAGAAATTATACATTATGAATTATAATTATTTTTGCTTATTATGAGTATCACATGTGTGGGTGTCAGTTTATCTTACCTGGGACAGATAAACAATTATGATTGTGTTGTTTGTAAGAAAATAACAAAATTTTTATTATTCATAAAACTTATTAAAAGTTTTGTAGCTCTACTAGCAAGGCAAAATATGTTGATTGTCACACAATGCAATGACTGGTTGGTTATTTTACAAGTTGGTTAGCATGTTTAGTTTCATATAAATAGAAATGTAGTTAGTAATTAGTTTAGTTTGATTTTTTTTCTTTATCTCTTAATTATTTCCTTGTAATTTTTTTTTGTCTTTTGGTTAATTGTTTTTTTTCAGACCCATTGTAAAATTTTTGAATCAAAATTTTATTTTTAAGGCGGGGGATGTTATATTTTATAATGATTATGGGTCAGAAAATAATTAATTAATTTTATTAGTCTAGACTGTTCAGTTCCATACGTGTAGATCTTTCTCATGTCCATCTGGGAATTGTAAGGAACATCACAGAGATTGAAATCAATTTATCTCTTCTCTAATTTTTATTGCTATTTTGATAACGGCTGACCAGAGTTACTGTAAAGTTCATTAAGGTTTCATGATAAACATTGCTTGACATTAAAATATGTTTATAGTCTTAGTCTAAAGGTTTCTATAAGAGAGGTAGCTATTGGTCACTTTAAGAATTTTTAATTACTTTTAACGTTGCATTGGGAGGAGTTTCTAGTTTATTAAATATAGTATGTTTTGTATCAGATTCAGATTGAGAAGTTATAAGAAAGAAAACACATATCGAGAACATATTTGGGGGGGTGGGTAATTCTAGTACCATGTAGTGTAAAATTTATTGTATTAGCTGATTATACATGATATCATCAAGGATTTAATAAACTTTAATTTCAACATGGACTTTATATCTGAAGTTGAACGCCCAGTAAAAAGAGTTTGTTATGTAAAGATGAACAATTTGTTCCCCATTGTTCACACACGCAGAGTATGTGTTGTTGGAATTCCTTACAGTATTTTCCATCGAACTTATTTGCAAGCAAACTTCTCATTATTTTTTTATTTTCTCAAATGGAGTCGTTTCTTTTAATTGATTTGCTTCATTATGAAGCAACCCAAGAGTAAAAATTTCACTAGATGTTAACTATTCATACAGAATGACATCCCTAAAATAGATAATTAGGAATAAATAATACAAAATATTTTGATATGTTTGGAGAACATCTTTGGTAAGAATTTGTTGTTGTTTTCTTTTTTGTGGAATATCAAATATATGTTGCGCTTTTTTGTGCAAATATAATAGATTTTGACTAAGTATTTATTATACTCTTTCTTATGATATTGTCGATTATCTTTGCATTTACGTCTGAGTTGGGGTGTTTATGGATTATTATATCTTGACGGAATTTTGATTACTGTCATGACTGTAAGTTATCAGTCTTGATTATACATCTGATAAACGGTGATGTACTTGAAAACTGAAAGTGGCTGAGCTAGATAGATACATGTTGTGTGTCGAGTGCATTTCTGGTCATAACACATACTAGATATGCTATCTAATTATTGATCGATTGTTTTGTGTGTTTGTAAGATGAAAGAAGCAAAGGTGTACCAAAGGGGTAATAAGTATCATAAAACTGTAAAGACAATGACAAAACCGGCAGACTAAAAATCATTACAACAAAACAAACCACATAACAACAAAACCGCATTCAGCAACGCGAACTCAAGTCGAAACTAGAGTGAACTCAGGTGCTCCGGAAGAGTAAACAGTTCCTCTTCGCGTGAAACATTCGCGTGTGGGGATAATTCGTATTCATCCTGATAGCAACTATTCTGTATTAAAGAATAGTCCATTCGCGTGGGGGTTAATTTCGCAGCAAATATTCTGTACTAAAGAATGGTCCATTCGCTTGGAGGTTAAATTCGCGGATTGTTTTTTCTACAATCAAAACAAAAGCTTAGTAGCAATACATCAGTGGTAAGATAACTCAATAGAACACAATTCATTCTAAAATCCTGACATGACAAAAGTTTGTGTCCACAATATCACGAAATAAAAACACTATATTATAAAGAAGCAAAGAGACATACATGGGGCATTTGAGTGTGAAAGTCCGAAAGGGCATCGAGTTAATCAATAAACACGAATAAAAATAGTACGAAGAAACACAAACACAAATCAACCACGCAAACTTAAGTCGTAACAAGAGTGAACTCAGGTTCGTAAGTGGTAAGTAAGTGGTTCCAGCCTCCTATAGCACCACCCGTGCGGGTTCCGGGTGTCTAATAATAGGAACTTTTTCTCAGTTTTTCTGTCAAATTTCTGTAACTTGCGTTCCGTGCGAGGCCTGGAGGGCGAATAGGACCGTAGCAGAGCCTAGCTTGTCGTAAGAGGAGACTAAGGGTCTTGGGATTCTGACGTCGGGTCAGTGCTCAGCCCACAGAGCAACCAAGTGTGTACCCTAGATGGCTGGATAGGGTAGCCCTCGTCCGCGGAGGTTGTCAGGTCTATAATACGGAAACCCTGACCGCTGACAATAGTTAACCAACGTGTGTGAAGAGTGCCACGCTTCATGCAGGTAAAAGACCCCTTTGTGGACCGCCAAGTAGTGCACCACATATAGGCTAAATTTTCCGCCCCTACCCACCTCTCCCCTTTTCCTGTGGTTCTTCAAAATGTACCGGTCCTTTGTTTCCCACCCCTACCCCATTTTTCATTTATCATCATCATTTCATGTTCATTTTATCATCCTTTTCATGTTCATCGCCTGTAAATAACCTTTATAGCGTTGCACGGGCGTTTAACACCAACTCACTCACTCACATTTATTGAATTCCTCATTAAGTTCTTTCAACAAAATATGCGAATGGTTTTGATGTATATCGAACCGTTACATTGCTACAGGGGGCCGAAGACGGTCCAACCCCATAAAATCAACTTTTTATTTGTGGTCCGATTTTCAATTTTTTTTTTTCATTGGAATCCTTGTGAATATCCATGACTCCATTTTTCAACCAGATTTGCAATATCTCTTTCTGTTTTTGAGATATAAGGGGTCGAAGGGGCAAAAAACGCCATTTTTAACAGTTGGTCAAGGCAAATGGTATAACACAGAAATTTAGCTGTAGTGGGCCAGCCAATTGTTATGAAGTTATATACAATGAAGGAAGTTTTTTTTATTGCATTTGGGGTTTGGGGTTCTAACCTTTAAAAAAGGGCAAAAAGGGGCTTAATCGTGTCAAAAATGTCAATGAAAATAGATATCATTGTTTTCCTATTAAATGTTATTGTAAATATATATGTGTCAAATATGCATTTTAAAGTCCACCATAGGTTGCATGTGTAAAAAAGCTTTGTGAGTCCACCATGGGCTGCATGTGACCAAAGCAATAGACTATCCATATTGGGCCTCCAATGTACAGGGTTCAACTTGTTGCGGTCGTATCATGCTGCGCTCGGCGTAGCTTTTTATTTCATTATATTCATAGCAGACATTGTTTTATTTCAGATGATGCTGATGTGACATTGTCAAGTATGGACACAAAATGAAAGAGTTCCCAGAATATTGCTTACTGAAGTAAAGAAGAAGGAAAAAGCAACAAATAAGGGTAAAATACCAAAAAATGTGGTACAAACAAGCCGGTTCTTCAGATTTATCTAACCGAAATAACCAATAGATTTCTTATAAGTTTTGTCATTGAAATTTCCGATTGCTAAATTCAAAATTGTTTTAAACATAAGTAAATAACTGAATTAGCAGGGGTTCTGTTTTAATGGGAAGCAGGTCAATGAAAAAAAGAAGCACTGAAACGTACTTGAAAGAAAACTTGAGATGCTTTATATGCAACTCAGGACTGATCATCTTTACAGATGGATTTGTTTATAAACTTTCATTCTATATGATCAAATAATTTTTTCTCTCAGTATTCAGACATTCTTGTAACATCTAAAAGTAAAAGACGAATTTTATACATGAAACCAGACCAACATGTAGATGCACCCATATGCCGAGTGAAATTGTGGGGAGACAAGGTTGAGGCATTACATTTACCGCCTCCTGAAACAAATGTTATGATAACAAATTTGGAAATGAGAGATTATTTCGGGCAAATGGAAGGGAATTCAATAAAATGAACAGAAATTCAGGCAAGCATAGTTTTTGACAAACACTTTGCATGTAAAATTAGCAGTCATTTGACCTTGAGGTCAAAGGTCATGGTCATATAAAGGTCATTGTAATACGCGACACATTGTCCCATGGTGATACATCCACATGCCAAATATCAAAGCCTTATGTCAAATGACAAAAATGTTTTGGCTTGGACACACTTTGCATGTAAAATTAGCATTCATTTGATCTAGAGGTCAAAGGCCAAGGTCATACTTAAGTCATGGTAATACGCAAAACATCGTCTCATAGTGATACATCCACATGTCAAATATCAAAGCCCTATGACAAAAAAGTTATGGCATGGATACACTTTGCATGTAAACTTAGCATTCATTTGACCTGGAGGTAAAAGGTCAACGTCATATTTAAGTCGTAATATGGAACACATCGTATCATGGTGATACATTAACAGCCCTATGTCAAAGGATAAAAAAGTTATGGGTCGGACAGGCTTTGTATGACAAGAAGAAGATGAAAAACTGACACGAAAACATATACAATTTTCAACAGACCTGTACACTTACAAAACATATAATGATGCCTATTGGTAATCTAACCTGTTTATAATACAGGTGCCTCACCCTTAGGAAAATGTCTTGATCTGCCAGTACTGTATCTTGAATATTATTTATTTAATACACAAACAATTATATGTTTACTTTATAGATGCCCAACTGTTCAGAACAAGCGGCCAATAAGTTCATCAGGATTCAGGGGACAAATGGAAAGAGATGGATTTTTATTTGGCAAAAAATAAGACGGGTCAACATTTTTTGGAAGGCAAATTGGTGAAGTTAGTAGCAAGAGACAGAACAGTTTATGGGAAATAGGTTGATTTTCTGATAAACCTTGAGGTCCAAGGTGTGTGGAGAGTGGCAGGCTTCATAAAAGTAGAAAACCCCTTTGAGGACCGCAAAGTAGTGCACCACATAGGCTAAATATTCCGCCCCTACCCACCCCATCCCCTTACATTCTATATTTCATTCGCAATAATATTTTGGTCGGATTTCACGGAGTGAAAATTCTTGGTTATAATTATGCAGGATTCGGTGGCGTCCCATTAACGTGGGATTCAATTTCAGATCTGCTTCTTACCTACTTTATGTTTAAAGAAATTCTGCTATTTTTGACTTTGACAGTTTTTTTTTTTAATTTCATAGGGTGTAAATTTGTCTATTATGTTGGCTAAAATGTTCAATATGATGGAAACATATAATTCATGCCAAAAGGTTAATGAAGATTTCTGCCTGCTGAGATCCTCTCGTATGAATCGTGCATATTTTTTATTTTACTTTGTTTGATATAATATAGTTAGTTAGTTATTGCTTTACTCCCAAGCAGCACGATTTCGCCTATATCCGGGAAATGAACATGAAAGTGGTGATACAATGAACATGAGACGATGATGAAGTGGAGGAATTTGGGACACAAGGCCAATCGGGTAGGAGAGTTTTGACTGCCACTGGAAAAGGGAGTAATGGGTAGGGACGGGAAATTTAGCCTCCTGCATGGGGATCCTACGGGTCCTACTCTTACCGAGACCTGCAGCAGGGTTCTTTAACGTGCGGGGAACGTGGCATTTTTCCCAACACGGTGCACCACTATGGTTTGCGGTCAGGTTTTCCGCATTATCGCCTGACGACCCCGCATCTCTCGATGTCAGGGCTACCCCATTCAAAAACCAGTGGCACACATCCCAGTCGCTTTGTGGGCAAGGCGGCCTGACCCGATGTCAGGTTTCTGAGCGCTCTTTAATGGACTTTTACCGACAAGCTTAGCGCTGCTGCGGGCCTTTTCGCCGCACGGGTTTGATATAATATAAAATTGAACCTTAAATTTGTGGTCAAGCATTATAAGTATGTTCATTCTTTACTATATGAAAATGTTTATGTCAATCAACAAATTAATTACATGAAATTATAGGATTTAATCATAATACCGTATGTGTGGGTTTTTTTCCGCAGAGATTTACTTTTTGCTTTAGATGCGGTACACATTGGGACACAAGTATTAGAACACACGAAATATTAGTTTATATATCTAGAGTAAAAGCTTGGATATGGAATTGCAAAAATTATATTACATGAAAATAAAAGCACCCCTTTTGTCATGAAATCGCAAAATTTGCCACACGCGAAAAACACTTATACGGTATTTATAATAAACAGCCATAATTTATTAAAATAAGTTAATAATACCATTTAAACCAGTCAATTTAAACTTTTACACAATGTTTCAGGAAGAAATGCTATATGCTAAGGTCGAACTTCATTTGATATGGCATATTAACTTGGATAAAGCCTTGTCTAGTATTGTATGAACATTTTCTTACAGATATCAACTTTATAGTTAAAGGAGATGAAGTCCCACTAGTCAATTTAAAATTTAACTTAGAGATTGTTTTGTAAACCTGTGCTTCATTCATTATCGAAAACACATTTGCTTGTGATACACTCTAGTTTATGTCGACTACAGACAGTGGAGGTGGCTGTTCAAATTGAAACAGAACAATTTTCTGGAAACAACTTTAATGTACATCTCAGCATCTATAAATAAAGATGACGATCCTCTCAGCAGGCCAAAGACAAATTTATGGTATCAAACAGAAATGAATTTACAATCGCAAGAGACCATTCTGAATGAAAATGTTGTTGATTTTTATGCTAATTATTGAAAAGCTAAATGTGTTGAATTTTTTGATAGAGTCTGATCATCCTGCAAAAAGCCACATTTCAAATCGTTTGAAAAAAATGTTGAAAAACTTATTTCTCATGTTAAAATATTGAAAAACATCTCTGTGTCGGGAAAGCGGAGCAAGATGATCTACATTAATCGTTTATACCCGCGTTTTGGTATTTGTCATTTTGAAACCACTGGGCATTAACCGCTGCTGGTGGACCAGAGGTCCCCGAGGACAATCACAAGCCTTGTCGTCAGCCTTGTCTGACACGATTTACCATAAAATTTCTAATATTTTTGTAGTTGCAATTTCCGATTTTTAAATTCAAAATTGTTGTAAACACAAGGTTTCTTTGCGTTGAAAGTCATAATGTAGATTTGGATACTACAACTTCGGAATTGGATAAGGATAAACATAATCTGAACAGAATAGCAGGCAAAGAAATATTTGTCGGAATAAAATACAGTGAGTGAGTGAGTGAGTTGGTGTTTTACGCCCGTGCAACGCTATATAGGTTATTTACAGGCGATGGACATGAAAAGGATGATAAAATGAACATGAAATGATGATGATAAATGAAATATGGAGATGGGGAGTGAAACAAAGGACCGGTAAATTTTGAAGAACCACAGGAAAAAGGGGAGAGGTGGGTAGGGGCGGAAAATTTAGCCTATGTGGTGCACTACTGGGCGGTCCACAAAGGGGTCTTCTACGTGCATGAAGCGTGGCACTCTCCACACACGTTGGCCCACTATGGTCGGCGGTCAGGGTTTCCGTATTATAGACCTGACAACCCCCGCGGACGAGGGCTACCCTATTCAGCCACCTAGGGTACACACTTGGTCGCTCTGTGGGCTGAGCACTGACCCGACGTCAGAATCCCAAGACCCTTAGTCGCCTCTTACGACAAGCTAGGCTCTGCTGCGGGCCTATTCCCCACCCGGGCCCCGAACACGTGACGAAAAAGTCACGGGGGATGTTGTAAACAAAGTAAATTGAAACTATGGGAACACATAAAATTGTTCAAAGATACTTAATTTTGAGTAGGCGATTTTAGAAAAACAGCTGCTTTCCTTTTTTTTCAATTTGCACACCAACGTATTTTTTTTTAATCTTGTTGAAAAAGATTCTATGGGGCATCAATTTTGGTAAGGAATAAGATTTTCTTATTATTTCTTATTATTAAAAAAATCAAGAATATGTTTTCAGCAATGTTTTACCGTACTTTTTATAAAAATAAAAAATAGAAGGGGAATAGAAACGCCAGCTCTACTTAATACAGGATCCACAGTAACCACCTTTTATGATCATCACTTATCCAGACTACCACTGCAAAATAAAGGTTATAACAAAATCACCGAACTTGGAGAATCAATCTCAAATGTCCATAAGACGAGACAAAACAAGGAAGACATACCGGAAAAATTGAAGACCGCCATTGTCCTGACTTTGTACAGGCATTTCAAAAGACGGGTTGAACCAGGTTTTAAGACGCACCAAACCTCCCACTTCCAGTGCGATTTTTGGGTTCGTTAGTTAGTTATTTATTGCTTTTCTCCCAAGCAGCACGATTTCTGCTATATCCGGGAGATGAACATGAAAATGGTGATACAATGAACTTGAAATGATGATGAAGTGGAGGAAATGGGGACACAAGGCCAATCGGGGAGGAACGTTTTGACTGTCACTGGGAAAAGGAGTGATGGGTAAGGACGGGAAATTTAGCCTCCTGCATGGGGATCCTACGGGTCCTACTCTTACCGAGACCTGCAGCAGGGTTCTTTAACGCGCGAGGAACTTGACATTTTTCCAACACGGTGCACCACTATGGTTTGCGGTCAGGTTTTCCGCATTATCGCCTCATGACACCGCATCTCTCGATGTCAGGGCTGCCCCATTCAACCACCTGGGGCACACATCCCAGTCGCTTTGTGGGCAAAGCGGCCTGACCCCGATGTCAGGTTTCTGAGCGCTCTTTAGTGGACTTTTACCGACAAGCTTAGCGCTGCTGCGGGCCTATTCGCCTCCCGGGCCCCGCACGGGAGGATTTTTGGGTCCGGTAGTAACACAAAACACAAAAGGTTTGTGAAGACATATTAGGGATGCTAAGGTGATCATCTCCATACATCAACCAGCCAAATTTCAAAACTAATAAAAGCAAGAACTTACCATTTCGTCTAACATGATATTGATATTTTTGTAACAGAGGCTGATAACGAAGTTAGAATGTTTTTAGAGAGATCGTGCAAGATGCATTTTCTTATAACATTGGACTAACAGACGGTTAAGGAGAAAGCAGTATCGGATTGAAAAAAAATCTGGAAAATGTGTACAAGCCCTGGCATATAGTAGAACTAGATGTAACAGGTTACAGGTGATATTGGTTTGTTACTTTCTAGGCTAGGAAAATTAAGATTTTAAATTGAAATCGTCTCTTTTAGTGTGAATTTTGTACTGAGTTGACCACCCGGGTCAAATTCGAGATGTAAATCAAAGAATGGTGTAATGTTAACGGGTATAAAAACAGAATATTTTATCAAGACCAAAGGTCACTGTTGGTCGTCTTGCATTGACCCTAGACTTATGATAAATTACAAAAGATTAAATTCAAACCCCTTAATAATTTATGAAAGACCCAATTCGAGGCATAGAACAGAGAACAAAAAGTGACAAGGACAAACAAAAGCTTTATAAGAATGGATACGCATGAATAATAAGTGACTATAAAAACCCTTTTTCACGGGTTCTTGTTCGGGTATCCTTTTTGAAATTTAAAAATTGTTTAATTCCTACCTCTTGCAATTCAACATCTCATCAATTCTACCATTTTGCTTCCCTAAGTTAACTAAATTCAGTAGGTTTTGTTTTGATAGCCCGGGTAGGAATGTTTTAATTGCAGTGATATGCCATTGGGCAGCATTTGGTGTCAAAACTGCTCCCCTGACCCGATCTTTCATTCAATCACTGAAATTCATAAATGTGTCAATCTATAAGATATTTTTGAACTTAGATCTAGACAAAACTGTTATCATTTGAGAACAAATTACAAGTTTAAAAGTCACTGACCACACCTCTGATCCCCTGACAGATGAGACCTTTGTTGAAATGTTCTTAGATTTTATAACATGTTGAAGGTGATTTTAGAAACCAGTTGTCACAGTGTTTGTGTTTTGTTTTCACATTTTCGCTTTGTATATAATAAATTCTCAAAACAGCCCTGAAACTTTAGTTGTAGAGACTACCAGTTGCAATGGACAAAGTAGAGAGATTGTTGCATCACACTTTGAAATTTTTGTTTGGCAGATTGATTTTAGACGTTCTCCCCGACATTATTAAGGCATGTTGTTATGGTTGTGTGGTGGACCACCCACACGTGCTTGATGTGGACGGAGACGGAGCAGTTGGACGCCTACTTTGATCTGGCTTACGAGAAAATCAACCGGAGGGATGTCATGGCAAGACTCGAAGGTCAAGTGACTTTAATGGACATTTCTGATGATCGGAAGGAGGATTTAAAATTGAATTTGGAGGATTGGTACTCGAGGCACGAACCGAGTGCAGAGGACATTATAATCTGTGTAAAGACATGTTGACATTAGACGACAGATTTTAATTGCAATGAACAGTCGTATTTTTCGCAACTCTTCCTCCTTAATAGAACTTTATTTCACTCCGTCAAAAAACAGAAAACAAATGATACGTGAATGTTCAGACGATCAAATTGAGACGATTGCGGACATAGCCTATAGGATTTACCGCGGAATACTGATGACATGCCCACACCACCAAAGACGACTTAGACAATACAAAATGACATTGAAATCGTTAGCCAATGGACGAATAACTGTGAGAAGGAAAAGACGAATATTGATGATCCACCACAACGTGATACCAAGGCTGATAAAGCCTCTGCTGCATTTACTAGATGAACAATGATTATCTCAATAAATATCCATTCTGTACATGTTTGTTTGTGTTTCTGATGATTTTGGTCCATCTTCCAACTCGTCACTAACTGGTTTCATAATTTTCATTCTTTCTTCTGCTTAAAGCATCTGCTAATCCATTAGTTACACCCTTGATATGTTTTATCTCAAAAGAATAAGATTGTAATGCCAACGACCATCTTAATAACCGACTTGATTTGTGCTTTGTATTCTTTAACCAACATAGTGCTTGGTGATCAGTATGAATGATGAACTTGTCAGAGATAAATATGTATCATTCTGTTTGATTGCATAAATAATAGCCAATAATTCTTTTTCTGTAGTATGGTAATTTTGTTCCGTTTGACTGAGCGACCTTCCTCCATAATTAATAATTCTTGATCTCTTTTTATCATCTGTCTGATGTAAGAAATACCCTAAGGCAGTATCTGAACAATCACATGTAATTTCAAAAGTTTTATCCATATCTGGATATGCTAAGATCGGTGGTGTTGTTAATCTTGTTTATAATAGATCAAGGGCTTGTTGACATTTCTGTGTCCATTTAAATTTTATTCTTTGTGTAATAGATTTGTTAACGGAGTTGTGATTTTTGAATAATCTTGGATAAATCTTCTCGGGTAATTTCCTAATCCCAAAAAAACTTCTTACTTGTTTTATTGTTGTCGGAACAGGAAAAGATGTTACTGCTGCTGACTTCTCAGGATCAACCTTTATTCCATCTTTGGTGATGATATGGCTCAAATATTTGACCTCTTTTACTGCAAACTTGCACTTGGAAGGTTTCAGAGACTTAAATTTGCATTCTTTATGCAATCAAACACTTGCTGAAGATTATCTAAATGTTGATTAAAATTTTCACTGAAGACTAGAATATCGTCAACATAACATAATACAAATTTCCAGTTTACTTCACGTAATACTTGAGACATCACCATTGAAAATGTAGCTGGTGAATTCGACAAACCAAAAGGTAATCTTAACCATTCACATATAACTGAATGAGTTATGAAACTTGCCTTGTGTCTGGTTTCCGGGTCCATAGGTATTTGCCAATATCCACTTTCCATGTCAAGTACTGAAAAATTTGCGCTTTTGCAGCTCCAATTGTATCAAAGACGGATTCGAGTCTTGGTAACGGAAAGAAAATAGGCTTTGTTTGTTTATTCAGCTTCCGATAATCAACAACGAACCTGAACGTATTGTCTTTTTTTCTCAGTAAAATGACGGGTGAAAACCAATTCGAAGAAGACGGTGCAATGATGTTGTTGTCCAACATTTCTTGTATTTGTTTATGCGAGATATTGTTTTCCTCTTTTTGTGATGTACAGTACCCAGCACCTGTACACGTATTAGGGGTACCTTAAGTAAATAATGTGGTTTGTTCAATTTGTTGTCATATTATGATTTGTAAAACTGATTTCAAGATCCAAAAGTTTGATATTTTATTCAAGAATAAATTTAACATTGCAAAAAAAAGTATGTCAAGCATAGAGTTAAGAAGTAATTTTGTTGTTTTTTTTTTATTTTTGAATCAGTACTAAATACAAATGTGTATATTTGATTTTTATTTATTATATTTACAACACAAGGATGTCACGCATGGGTGGTTACTGATAACTTCACTTGATCAATTTATAACATCAAGAAAAGTTTTTTTTATTGTCCATTCAGGCAAATTCATGAATCATGGGTTATAGTCGATGAAAACACAAAATAAATGGATGGGGTTAGTACAAAAAATACATTTATGATAAGGGTTAGTACCAAAACGTATAATTAGGGTTATTGTTAGCGTAAAACATATAAATAGGATTAGGGTTAGTTTAAAACACACACTTAGGGTTAGGGGTTAACATATTAAGATACACTTATGGCTTGGGTTAGTACAAACTCATACAATTAAGTTAAGGGTTAGTGAAAAACATATAACTAGGGTTAAGGTTAGTATAAAACACACACTTAGGGTAGGGGTTAGCATATTAAGATACACTTAGGGTTAGGGGAAGTACAAATTCATACAATTAAGGTTAGGTTAGTACAAAATTATTCAATTAGGGTTAGGGTCATTGAAACACAAAATAAGGGGTAGGGGTTAGTGAAAAGAAAAATATTTCAGGTAAAGGTTAGTACAAAAACGTACAATTAGGGTTACGTTTAGGGTCTGTGAAAACACAAAGTTATGGGTAGGGGTTGGACCAAAAAGATACCTTTACGGTAAGGTTTAGTACAAAAAACATACAATTAGGGTTAGGGTTAGTGTAAAAAATATAATTAGGGTCAGTGTTAGTATAAAACACACACTTAGGGTTAGGAGTTAGCATATTAAGATACACTTATGTTAAGTTAAGTACAAAATTATACAATTAGGGTTATAGTCGATAAAAACACAAAATAGGTGGTAGGGGTTAGTACAAAAAATACATTTATGACAAGGGTTAGTACAAAAACGTACAATTAGGGTTATGGATAGTGAAAAACATATAATTAGGGTTAGGGTTAGTACAAAATACACACTTAGGGTTAGGGGTTAGCAAATTAAGATACACTAAGGGTTAGGGTTAGTACAAAATTAAACAATTAGGGTTATAGTCGATGAAAACTCAAAATAAATAGTTGGGGTTAGTTAAAAAAATAAATTTATGATAAGGGTTAGTACCAAAACGTTTAATTAGGGTTATTGTTAGCGTAAAACATATAATTAGGGTTAGGGTTAGTATAAAACACACACTTAGGGTTAGGGGTTAACATATTAAGAAACACTTAGGGCTAGGGTTAGTACAAACTCATACAATTAAGTTAAGGGTTAGTGTAAAACATATAACTAGGGTTAAGGTTAGTATAAAACACACACTTAGGGTTAGGGGTTAGCATATTAAGATACACTTAGAGTTAGGGGAAGTACAAATTCATACAATTAAGGTTAGGTTAGTAAAAAATTATTCAATTAGGGTTAGGGTCATTGAAACACAAAATAAGGGGTAGGGGTTAGTAACAAGAAAAATATTTCAGGTAAAGGTTAGTACAAAAACGTACAATTAGGGTTACGTTTAGGGTCTGTGAAAACACAAAGGACTAGGGTTGATAAGGGCCATTTTTTGGCCCAAAAATTATTTTTGTTGGAATTCAAGTAAAAATTGTGACAAGACTTAGCTAAATGTCAGTACTTTAATGCTTCATAGACACTTTAATTTTTTTGACCATACTGTGACGTCATAGTGACGTCAAAATTGAACAAATTGCACAAAATTGACCAAATCGGCTGTTTTTTAGCATATTTTTTTTTATAATTTTCGCTCTGGGAAGTGACCGCAACACCCATGTACCACAAAATCCTTTTGGTAACAAATTAAGTTGGTCCTGAAAAATATTTTCCCAAAGTATCTATTTGGTACATGGCTGTACACACTACTATTGAAAACAAAATAAGCATGAAAATAATATAAAAACCGCTAATTTTTACCAGATGTTGAAAATCTTCCAATTTTAAATGCCATTTTCTTTACATAGATTAAATGGATTGAAATAATTTTCATTGTTTATTATTTCCCTAACCCTTGCCTAAGAAAATAATACAGTGAATGTAGAATACAAGAACTTTTAATTTTCAGCCATATTTTGAGGCCAAAAACAGGCCTTATCAGCCCTAGTCCTTTAGGGGTAGGGGTTGGACCAAAAAGATACCTTTACGGTAAGGTTTAGTACAAAAAACATACAATTATGGTTAGGGTTAGTTTAAAAAATATAATTAGGGTTAGGGTTAGTATAAAACACACGCTTAGGGTTAGGAGTTAGCATATTAAGATACACTTAGGTTAAGTAAAAAATTATACAATTAGGCTTATTGTCGATAAAAACACTAATTAGGTGGTAGGGGTTGGTACAAAAAATACATTTATGACAAGGGTTAGTACAAAAACGTTTAATTAAGGTTGTTGTTAGTGTAAAACATATAGTTAGGGTTATGGTTGTTATAAAACACAACTGAGGTTAGGGGTGAACATATAAGGATACACTTAGGGTTAGGTAAGTACAAATTAATCATAAAATTAGGGATAGGTAAAGGAAAACACAAAATAAGGGGTAGGGGTCAGTACAAAAATACATTTATGATAAGCGTTAGTACAAAAACGTACAATTAGGGTTAGGGTTAGTACAAAATACTCATGTAGGGTTAGGGGTTAGCAAATTAAGATACACTAAGGGTTAGGGTTAGTACAAAATTAAACAATTAGGGTTATAGTTGATGAAAACACAAAATAAATGGTTGAGGTTAGTACAAAAAATGCAATTATGATAAGGGTTAGTACCAAAAAAAGTATAATAAGGGTTATTGTTAGCGTAAAACATATAATTATGGTTAGGGTTAGTATAAAACACACTTAGGGTTAGGGGTTAACATATTAAGAAACACTTATGGCTAGGGTTAGTACAAACTCATACAATTAAGGTTAGGGTTAGTATAAAACATATAACTAGAGTTAAGGTTATTATAAAACACACATTTAGGGTTAGGGGTTAGCATATTAAGATACACTTAAGGTAAGGTTAGTACAAAATTATACAATTAGGGTTAGGGTTATTGAAACACAAATTAAGGGGTAGAAAAAGAAAAATATTTCAGGTAAAGGTTAGTACAAAAACGTACAATTAGGGTTACGTTTAGGGTCTGTGAAAACACAAAGTTATGGGTAGGGGTTGGACCAAAAAGAAACCTTTACGGATAGGTTTAATACAAAAAACATACAATTAGGGTTAGGGTTAGTGTAAAAAATATAACTAGGGTTATGGTTAGTATAAAACACACACTTAGGGTTAGGAGTTAGCATATTAAGATACACTTATGTTAGGTTAAGTACAAAATTATACAATCAGGGTTATAGTCGATAAAAACACAAAATAAGTGTCTGTGAAAACACAAAGCTATGGGTAGGGGTTGGACCAAAAAGAAACCTTTACGGATAGGTTTAATACAAAAAACATACAATTAGGGTTAGGGTTAGTGTAAAAAATATAATTAGGGTTATGGTTAGTATAAAACACACACTTAGGGTTAGGAGTTAGCATATTAAGATACACTTATGTTAGGTTATAATCGATAAAAACACAAAATAAGTGGTGAGGTTAGTACAAAAAATACATTTATGACAAGGATTAGTACAAAAACGTTTAGTTAGGGTTATTGTTAGTGTAAAACATATAGTTAGGGTTAGGGTTAGTATAAAACACACAACTGAGGTTAGGGGTTAACATAAGAAGATACACTTAGGGTTAGGTTAGTACAAAATCATAAAATTAGGGGTAGATCGATGAAAACACAAAATAAAGGGTAGGGGTCAGTACAAAAATACATTTTAGATAAGCGTTAGTACAAAAACGTACAATTAGGGTTATGGTTAGTGTAAAACATATAATTAGGGTTAGGGTTAGTACAAAATACACACTTGGGGTTAGGGGTTTGTATATTAAGATACACTAAGGGTTAGGGTTAGTACAATATTTAACAATTAGGGTTATAGTCGATGAAAACACAAAATAAATGGTTGGGGTTAGTATAAAAATACATTTATGATAAGGGTTAGTACCAAAACGTTAAATTAGGGTTATTGTTAGCGTAAAACATATAATTAGGGTTAGGGTTAGTATAAAACACACTTAGGGTTAGGGGTTAACATATTAAGAAACACTTATGGCTAGGGTTAGCACAGTGCGTTAAAAAAGGGTGCCAAAAGTTACCATTTAGCACTGTACTTTTCACATGGGTCCTACTGAGCGTTAAATAGTACCTTTCATGCGGTAGATGGTAACTTTTCGTCGTTATTGGATCCCTGTATTGAACACATGCGACCTACAGTGCGTGAAAATGGTTACCTTTTTGCGGTAATTAGGGATGCCATAGGTGTGAAAAAAACCAAGTCCAACTTTTTTTTTGACTGTTTCAAGATTTGGGTTTATTTTACGTTTTAGACCATTTTGAACAATCCTAGACCACAAATCTGAGGAAATTTTTTTTTTGATATTTTTTTTCGTCTGACTTCAAACTTGCGTATTATTTTGCAATGCTTTGTGATCAAGACACAACCCATTTTATGCAAAGCTCCATGATCGAATTGTTTAAACATTGTCTTTAAAACGAGCAGCCATAACCAGGAGAGTTTATAAATGTGCTGAAGCATAGGTACCTATTACCGCTTTATGGTAAAATCTGATATTTGTGTACATATTCATCCATCTACCGGAGAATGTTCAGTTTCGGTGAAATCTTTTACCACTATTAATATAGAATGCTTTCATATTATATGCTGTAACCAATCATGATTGTTTTTACTTATCTCTTACATTTTTTTGTAGATCAGGTAAGTGTGAAATAAAGTGTGGTTTCTTGTTTTTTTTTTACTTCTTTTTTTCTCACTTGTTTTCTGTTATTTTTTTACTTGTAAATAGACAATATAAGGTAGGTACTTTGATTCTTTTCTTATACGATCTTTTCTTTGTTTTGTGTGTTGAAAACAAATAAAAGTTAAGTATACACATTTTCATTTTGCTTATTCTTCGTTAGTTTTTGCTAATTCGTTTTTTGTACAAATATCAAACTAAAGAGAAGTATATATTTTATTTATACTTTTCAAGAACAAATAAACAAAAAAAAAACAACAAAACGTTTTCCATTCGTTACATAAAAAAACAAACAAAACATCAAATATCAATAATACAACACAAAAAAACGATTGTACATCTTTAACTAACACTTTCATGGTTCAATATTTGAAATGGTAATAAAATATGAAAAATTGAAAGTTTTTACTTTCAATAAGGTAAATCAAAGTATAATTATCTAACACTTCAGTTGATCATATGAGTTATTTTTTGGCTTATCAAAAACGGAAAATTGAAAGTTTTTTTCTTTCAAAAAAACGAAAATATAAATCAAAGTCAAAGCCAACATCCTCTTTCTCGGTACCATTTAATCTTGATCATCTCCTTTTTCTTGCTCCTTTTGCATTTCGGACACGATCTACACCGAATTTGTGCTGAAGTCTATCTAATAAGTCAATACCTCTTTTATCATTCTATAAGGTCTCAAGGACAGGTTTAAGGCTCACCTGGCCACTTTCAATATTCGGACGACATATTTCTGTAAGTAAGTCTGCTTCACTCGGCTCAAAACTTCTTCTTCTATGGGCACATTCTCTTTCACTTGTCATGGGTTGGGTTAGGGCATCTTCCTCTTCTGTTTCAAACAAATTACTAACCCCAGCAAAGTTTTCTGCTATATTCATATACTCTGTTTCACCTGCGTTAGTATTTGTCTGACAATTATAAGGAGGGCTCATTATCTGGTTACCACTTTCCTCATCACTGACTTCTTTTTCTTTATTGTCCTCTTCTTTCTCATTCTCTGACTCTTGCTTCTTTTCATCTGATTCCTCATAGGTGACACTATCTTCTCTGTTATTGTCCTCAGTCTCAGGATCCGAATCCTGTTTCGCTTCAGTCTTTCTTCAGATAGTTCCACAACTCTTGCCCTTGGCCAATGGATGGACTCTTTAATGGTTTTAGGAATCATGACCTTATTTATTAATTGGCACATTTTCAACGCATTTTCTCTTCGATTTACAAGAGCGTAGTGTCTATCAGCTGTAGCTGGGCTGTGAGTCATGTGAGCAGCCAGCTCTTCTCGGCTTGAGGGGAGGGCCTGTCTCACAAACGTGGCTGTGCTCTTTCTTATTCTGGTGGCGTTGATGGCCTTTTGCACTGGCCCTCGCTTCCAAAATGATTGGACAGCTTGGTTGATGCTGTTTGAAGTCAAGAAATTAAAATGTGTGTCTATAGGAAATGTAATGAAGATCGGCCCATCTGGTGGCAACTGGACTCTCAGACTCTGGACCCACTGCAGATATTTAAGGACCATGTTAAACAGGTCCGTGGGCATTCCAATGTTTACGGGGCCACTTTCTGCAGTTTTGTGGTCTGCGATCTGCAAAATAACAACACAGTTTTTGATAATCTCATAGTAGGTTATACTTGAATAAAAACTAACGTTTGTGCGATATTCGGATAACACGTAAGCGGATATTGGTATCCTAATTACCTATATTGCAGCGATAAAGGCCACCCTTTTTGCGGTATTTGGTTACAAAAATGCGGTATTTAGTCACCTAGAAACACATTACCGCAAAAAAGATACCAAATCACGTTGCGACACAAGGTAACCTTTTTACGGCAATTGACTATGTTTTTGCGGTATTTTCTAACATTGTAACTAATTATCGCATGGCAGATGCCATACCACCCTACGCTATTTGGTAACTTTTATGCGGTATTAGGATACGTTTTTGCGGTATTTTCTAACATTGTAACTAATTATCGCATGACAGATGCCATACCACGCTACGGTATTTGGTTACTTTTATGCGGTATTAGGATACTTTTTGCGGTATTTTGTAACATTGTTACTAATTATCGCATGAAGGATGCCATACTACGCTACGGGATTTGGTAACTATTTTGCGGTATATGGATACTTTTTTGCGTTAGTTGATTACTTTATGAAATCAGTTTGTTCATTTTTCGGTAATGTATACTCTAAAGTATAATTGTGTAATTTATGCCTATTTTATTCTTTTTTTTAAATCTGTAATCGATGTTTGAATCAGATGGACATATGAGATTGATCCTTCAAGTTCAATAGTTTTGTTTTCATTTCTATTTTGTAGTGTCTTACGTTTTATCAATATTCAACTTACCATAACTACAGCTCCCTCTTGGGTTACTTTGGCCCTTTGGATTGCCTGTTCTGAAATATTCTTTATAGCTGCTGGCCTTTGGGCATTGCAGAGTAGTAATCGGAGCAGTAAAAAATTTCTGACATCAATAAAATCGTTCTGGAGCACAACTCTTGGCACCTCTCCCTGTAGTTTTTCTGTGGTAACCTTGACAACCTCACTTTCCATAAACTCTGACACTTCTTCTGGCGTTATCATCGTCTCTGAAAAAATATAAAATCGAAAATTTTATAAGATAAGTTATAACTTGCTTCTTTAAATTTAATTGTGTTTGTGAATGTGTTAGTGTGTGTGTTTGGATGGGTGTGTCAGTGTGTGTGTGTGTATCTGTGTGTTGTGTTGTGAATGTGTGTGTGTGTAAGGATGTGTGTGTAATGTAGTGTGGTGGTGTAATGTGTATTAGTGTTTGTTTGTAAGGGTGTGTGTGTGTGTGTTTTGATGTGTGTGTCAGTGAGGGTGTGTGTTTGTGTGTGTGTTGTGTATGTATGTGTGTGTGTGTGTGTGTAATGTTGTGTATCGAGGTAATGTGTATTGTGTTTGTTTGTAAGGGTGTGTGTGTTTTGATGTGTGTGTGTGCGTTAGTGTGTGGGTGTGTGTGTGTGTGTGTGTGTGTGTGCGTTTAGTAATTAATTTACTGTTTTGTTTATGTCATTTGCAGAGACTATGATTGAACCACAAGACATTCAGACTTTCCTGTCATCTGAAGTTGCGAAAGAGTGTACCGACTTACTGAAAAGACCACAGATGCCTTTAGCAAAACCAGGCTTCTGGAACATGCGGGACTTTCTGCTGTTCCGCATACTACAAACCAACGCCCAAAGATCTAAAGCTGTTAGAAATATAAGTGTCGACCAGATATCGAGAGCGCATAGGAACGAAGACGGGGGAGTCACAATAATGGTAAGGATGTTTTTGCTTAAGAGGTATAAAAGAGTAAAGGAAAATACCAAAATGGCAATGGTCTATATATCATAATAAAATAAAACAAAAAAATGACAATATAAAACACAGTCACTACCGCAGTGGTCTTGACAAGGTATAAAGTCAATGTACGATCCACACTCTGGCACAAAAAATAAGTTTGGAACATGGTTGCTGTTTTGAGTTCATTAGCTACATGTAACTAATTACCGATACACTGTAGCCATTTTCCTTCAACATAATATAAAAAACCATTATGTACTTGGTTACTTTTTCAAGGTAATAGGCTACAAGTATCCAATTACCGATAAATTGTAGCCATTTACCTAAAAATGTTACAAAATACCGGTAGGTATTTGGTTACTTTTTTCAAGGTAATAGGCTACAAGTATCCAATTACCGATAAATTGTAGCCATTTACCTAAAAAATGTTACAAAATACCGGTAGGTATTTGGTTACTTTTTCAAGCTAATAGGCTACAAGTATCCAATTACCGATAAATTGTAACCATTTACCTAAAAAATGTTACAAAATACCGGTAGATATTTGGTTACTTTTTCAAGGTAATAGGCTACAAGTATCCGATTACCGATAAATTGTAGCCATTTACCTACAAGAATGTTACCATTTACCTATGAAATGTCGCACTTATTTATACCTAATGTGATACATTGTCGCCTTAAGTGATATGTATTAAGATATACGCTTCTCTTTTCTAGGTATCTGATCACAAGACAGCAGCCCAAGGACCGGCTACCCTCTACCTGTCCCCAGAATTAGTTACCATGATGAAAAACTTTATCGACAGCTGTAGGAATTTGCCAGGGTACGGACTGGAATCAAACAAGAGAGTCTTTTTCACATGGCCAAATGAAGAAAACACGTCTAACTTAATGCCCATGTCGGCGTCACTGGTTAACAAAGCAATTCAAAGAATCTGGAATATGGGACCAGTTGAAAAGAAGCTTACAATAACAAGATTGAGGAAGGCGACAGCCACAGCCGTAAGGAAAGTCTCCCCTGAATCACGTTTACCATTGGCAAAGCACATGACTCATTCAGCTAAGACATCAGATCGATATTACATACTCCAGAACCAAAGAGACAATGCCCAGCCAATAGTAAACCTGATCAGGGAGGTGATGGAAGGTCCTTCCAAAGAAAATGAAGAAGATCAGGACATTCCAGAGGTAGAAGATGCACATAGTAAGATAGAAGAAGCACAAATTAGGATAGAACAATTGAAACATGGAGTTAAAAACATAAAAGGAATCAGTTCACTGGCCCGAGGACGAGATGGAATCAAGCGACAGCAACACGATAGAATATTCTTACGAAAAGAACGACATCGAAGAGAACGACAGTGACGATCTGTTTGAAGATCAACCTTCTCCACTGGTCAGGAATGACGTTATTGAAACCGATGAAGATGCATCTAGGCATGGAAGACGTACGTTTACTCCTGAAGAAGCTAATACACTTATTAGACTGTGCAATGTTAACATAACAGAAGGAGATTTAAGAAAAAAAGGCGTTATGACCACTTTGCAAAATACTGAAGAAGGATTAAACCTGATAGAAGCAATAAAAGCAAAGCCGAACACAAAGGGAAAAGATGTAGGAAAAATCATGGTCGACCGACTAAGGACCGAAGCAAAGAAAAAGAAGTATTAAACTGAACAGTTTTTTTTTTAAAAAGCTAACGTGAAGTTTCTTGATCTCGTTATTTTTATTTTGTTACCAAAGATACTGAAAAAGTAGATTACCTATAAATAACTGTTTTAAATTTTGTTTGTTTTCTTTAAGGAAAAGTATAGTTCATTTATTATTTTTGTTTTTACTTTTGTTGTAATACTCATTTTAAATAAGATATTAGATTTTTTAGTTTGAGTTTATAGGTTTCGTTTATAGTCTGTGATATGAGATTTTCATAAATTACAGTTTGTTTTTTGATGTTATATGTATATGGTATTATACATTTGTTATAATAAAAGTTTTTCAGTAGTTTATTTGTCTTTAAAAATAGAAAAAAGAGGTAAAAATAGTTGCTTATATGTGTTGTGTGTATCCGTTACTGCATATGTATGTATGTATGTATGTATGTATGTATGTATGTATGTATGTATGTATGTATGTATGTATGTTTGTATGTATCTATGTATATGTGTGTGTATGTATGTATGTGTGTATGTATGTTTATATATATATATGTGTGTATGTATGTGTGTACATACATACATACATACATGCATACACACATACATACATACATACATACATACATCAATACATACATACATACATACATACATACATACATACATTCATACATTCATACATACATACATACATACATACATACATGTATGTGTTTTTAGTTTTTGCGTATATTATTAAATAAATGTGACCTTTTCAAATGATGATTCACATACAAATAAGAAAAATACCTAACTTTTTGATTTATTTAAAGGTATGGAGAGCAAATATACACATGGCAAAAATGACAAATAGCAAAAATGAACATATATCTTATTTCAAACAAGTTAAAATACACAATAAAATACACCCAGGAAAATGTAGGTTTTTACCTTTTTGTTGGTAATAAGGTATTCGTTAAGACATACCTGCTCCATTATCTACGGATAGAATTTAATGAAACTTGGTATTTGTTAAGAAGACATTTAAAACTATCATTGGTTAAAAGATTGTATCAATGTCATATAAGTTGTGACTACGTTGAGCGGTTATAATTTATGTAAATTTTCTCCTGATATTTTTTAACTTTTTTATTTGTCAAAACTTTTACCCCAAATTTGGATATGTTGTCACTAGTTCAAATGTAAAACCGTGTATGAAGTTTCATAAAGATTGACCAAGTACTTTTAACGGAACAAAAGATTTGTAAAAAAATACAAATTAGATTTAAAACTTAAAGAGAAGAGGAATTGTTGACAAAGTGGTATTTTTAAGCTTTATTTGTGTGGATGTTAACAGTGTAACCAACCAACAAGACAATGGTATTTTTTTCTTCTAGATGTTGTGACCTGAAAATTTACTCAAATAGGTAAGGGGCTACTTGATTAAAAAAATGTTTTCAAAAAGTATGATTTATTTCACTCACAAGACGACGAAACATGCAAAAAAATGAAAATCAAAAACAGTAAAAAAAATGTTACAAAATACCTAAACAAATGTCCAAAAGTTGCCAATTGCCGTTCATTCCACTAACAAAAAGACCATTCCACTAATAAAAAACTGGTCGCGGTAATTGGATACAAACCAGTACCCATTTTACCCATTATGGTAGCCATAGGTACAAAAATGTAGCCAAAGACCCTAACAAAAATATGGTAGTGGCAAATGGCTACAAAATGGCTACTACAGGCTACATTTTGTACCGCGACCCTAGCCCTAAGTTTTTGTACTAACCCTAATCATAAATGTATTTTTTGTACTAACCCCTACCACTAATTTTGTGTTTTCATCGACTAACACCCTAATTGTATAATTTTGTACTAAACCTAACCGTGAATGTATCTTAAATGCTAACCACTTACCCTAATTGTATAATTTTGTACTAACCCTTACCGTAAATGTATCTTATATGCTAACCCCTAACCCTAATTGTGTGTTTTATACTAACCCTAACCCTAATAATGTTTTACACTGATCCTAACCCTAATTATACGTTTTTGTATTAAGCCTTACACTAATTGTATAATTTTGTACTAACCCTAACCCTAAATGTATCTTTATATGCTAAACCCTAACCCTAATTATGTGTTTATACTAACCCTAACCCTAATTATATGTTTTACACTAACTCGTACCCTAATTATACAATTTTGTACTAACCCTTATCATAAATGTATTTATTGTACTAACCCCTACCACTAATTTTGTGTTTTCATCGACTATTACCCTAATTGTACTAACCCTAACCCTAAATTTACTTTATATGCTAAACCCTAACCCTAATTATGTGTTTTATACTAACCCTAACCCTTATTATACGTTTTACACTAACCCTTATCCTAATTATACGTTTTTTTTTTACTAACCCTTATCATAAATGTATTTTTGTACTAACCCCTACCACTAATTTTCTGTTTTCATCGACTATAACCCTAATTGTATAATTTTGAACTAACCTTAACCCTAAATGTATCTTATATGCTAACCCCTAACCCTAATTGTGTGTTTTATCATAAAATTTCTAATATTTTTGTCGCTGAAATTTCCGTTTATTAAATTCAAAATTGTTTAAAACACCAGGTTTCTTTCCTTGTAATGCACATGGTCGATATCCTCGGTGCTGGATTTGGCTTCCTTGTTCGAACGTTTTGGTTTTGAGTACTTTTCGTTTTCAAGAGTTTTGGAACTTGACCTTCCAATGTTTTGATTTAAATGCTACTGATGAGAGGTTACTCCTTGAAATATCGATATATAGCATATCCAAATTAACCGTTCATACCCGCGTTTTGGTATTTGTAATTTTGAAACCACTGGGCGATAACCGCTGCTGGTGGACCAGAGGTCCCCGAGGGTAATCACAAGCCTGGTAGTCAGACTTGTCTGACACGATTTACCATAAAATTTCTAATATTTTTGTCGCTGAAATTTCCGTTTATTAAATTCAAAATTGTTTAAAACACCAGGTTTCTTTCCTTGTAATGCACATGGTCGATATCCTCGGTGCTGGATTTGGCTTCCTTGTTCGAACGTTTTGGTTTTGAGTACTTTTCGTTTTCAAGAGTTTTGGAACTTGACCTTCCAATGTTTTGATTTAAATGCTACTGATGAGAGGTTACTCCTTGAAATATCGATATATAGCATATCCAAATTAACCGTTCATACCCGCGTTTTGGTATTTGTAATTTTGAAACCACTGGGCGATAACCGCTGCTGGTGGACCAGAGGTCCCCGAGGGTAATCACAAGCCTGGTAGTCAGACTTGTCTGACACGATTTACCATAAAATTTCTAATATTTTTGTCGCTGAAATTTCCGTTTATTAAATTCAAAATTGTTTAAAACACCAGGTTTCTTTCCTTGTAATGCACATGGTCGATATCCTCGGTGCTGGATTTGGCTTCCTTGTTCGAACGTTTTGGTTTTGAGTACTTTTCGTTTTCAAGAGTTTTGGAACTTGACCTTCCAATGTTTTGATTTAAATGCTACTGATGAGAGGTTA
>CAXARO010001122.1:0-51599 GCA_963971305.1 Arcuatula senhousia
GCTATATTTATTTCCAGAGTTTGGTTTCATGTTTCTACTTGTGTTTTTGATACATTTTTATGATCATGTTTATATATTGCCATCTATATGATTCAAATGCCCTTACTTTGTAACTTTACCTACAGCAGTATTGTCTCTGTGTAAACAGGCAAATTTTGTTCATTAGGCATATATTTTCCATTTAAAATTATTAATAATCCTTGTCATCATTTTACCACTAACAAGTTAAGGGAAGGGTGTAAAGTGGCTTGGCTAAGATGTGGAGGAGAAAAATTTGGATTGCTAAAACCCCATTAAAATTTGATTATGGCTTTTAATAAAAGTCTTTGCCGAAATTTTGACAAAAAAAAGCTTCTACAGTAGTCCCCCTCTTGAAAGACCACCCTATTTGCAACAGAAAAGTGGTCTTACAAAAGGGGTGGTCTCTCAAAAGGAATTGAACATTTCAAAGAAAAAGTAACTTCCCAATATTGATCGTATACCTTGTGTATTAAGGTAATTGTATGGGTGCAAATTAAATTTATCAATTATTTTAGTTTATAATTTCTGGCTATATACTGATAAGACTGATAAATAATAAAGAAAAAAAAAACATTTTCTTATTTAGATCTGTTTTATGTACATCTGTTTGTGTACATGTACATGTATAATCATGTTATATTACCTGTTTATGTACAAATTTATTAGTTTGTCATCAGTAAGTGTCATAACTGTTTATTTAGCTAAATGAAGCCATTCAATATCCCCTTTCATAAAAGAAAACAATATGAAGGCCTTATTTATATTAATTAACTTACTTTTGTCAACAATTGTTATTTGGGGAAGTAATGTGCCTCAGCTTGGACAATGAAGTTTGTTGTATTGATTTTTTTTTAATCAAAAAGAAGGTTAAAGTGGCTAGAGTCACTTTTGAAAGCTTGGTTTCTTATAAAAATGCAATATCTACATTTTGTAAATAAAATGTCTTTATTCCTTCTTATATTGTGTCAAAAAATTATTATTATAAAGGGTATTTTTTCTGTGGAATTTAGTATATAAAATATATATAATTTAAAAAAGTGGTCTTTCAAGAGGGGGAAATTGATCATTTTTGACTCAAAAGGGTGGTCTTTGGTCAGGTTAAAGGGGTGGTCTTCCAAATGAGGTACTTTTGTTCACAAATGAGTTAATGCAACAGAAATGTGGCCTTTGAAAAGGGGTGGTCTTACAAATGAGTGGTCTCTTGTGAGGGGGACTACTGTAATAAAATCTCAAAAATTTCTGGTTAGAGGTTATCCATATGAACAGGGTCATATTCTTGTTCTAGCTGTCTTGTATAATTCTAAAAGATGTTCTGATTTTTTGCATGACAACAATACTTTTATTGTTTATTTGCAAGGCATTATATGATTCTCTCTGCTGATTATTTATTTGAGAATGCCTGATTGTCAACAAGTGCATTTTTTGGTATATTTAAAACATACAATTGTTTATTTTATTTTATTGCCCCCTACCATGTGTGTAAGCAGGGGATGTTCTAGAATTTGTCTTTCCAAATCACCAAAAGTTGTTTGTAGGGCAAAACTTATTAAAAGATAACTGGAGTTTAAATTATGCATCATTGTTTGCACCAACAATGATGACATTATTTCTCCAATGATAGGGGCCTGGGTGGCTGCTTGATCTAAGGCGCTGGTTTAAATACCACACTATTGATCACTAGCAAATTTCAACAGTGGTTTTCGATTCTCGCTTGTGAATTACACAAAACGGACTTCCCCAATTGTATGTCATTAGGTTTGTCAGTTACTGATTTTTCCAGGTACTCTGGTTTCCTCCACCAATAAAAGTGACCGCCCTTCATGGGACAGGTGCATCGATAAAGGGTGTTAAGCACCAACAAAATTAACACACAAACTCCAATGATCAAAATAGCTAACATATACTTAACAATAAGAAATAATTTGGTAAATCAAAAAATGGCATCACCATATTAAATTCATTGAAGTTTTATGTATAAATGTATTTTTATTCAACCACAACAAATATGTTAAATCATTTATTTAATCAGACCAATCATTTATTTGATCATTGGCTTGGGGTTGTAAAGGTGTCAATTACCCAATGGTCCCGAATGGCTTCATCGTAAAAATTTTAAGGAATTTTATAGTGTCTCGGTACAGACCGATAGCATCTCGGTAAAATCTGATAGCATCTCGGTGCCGAGATGCTATAAGGGCCTGGGGAGAACACTGGTTAAAATTAAGTCTGTCGTTACATTTTCTAATGCATGAATATACATGTGATATGAATTTAAATAAAAATCTATTAAAAATAAATTGATTGAAAATGTAAAACATTATATAAGAATAGACAATCATTAGCTGTTCATTATATTAGTGTCAACATATTTCAGTACCCACTTCTTTAGAGCCTGCAATACAAAAAAATATTTTAAACAATATGTTGAGGTGTTAATGATGTCATGAATAATTTATGATTTTTTTTCTCAACTTATATGATACTTTTTACAAGAAAAAAAATTAAATAAGTAGTGTAGTAAATCCATTGAAATGTTTAGAAACTGAATTGTTTAAAAAAAAATTAAAGATATAAAATAACTTGCATTTTAAAAAGCATCAACACTAATATTAAGACCATAATAAATTAATTCCCATATTTCATCCAAATTTCTTGAAAATATGGGACAAGCTGGTGAATTTTATTTTTAACCAATTTTGATAAAATTTTCTGTCATTTTAAAGGAAATTGGACAACAATTAACAAAATTTGCCAAAAAATCAAAGTAAATTTTTTTCAGGTGGCTGAAAAAATCTGGACAGGAGGTGATGTTTTTGTCTCGCCTGTGAAGCAGAGCGGGACATATTAGGTGTTACTTTACCGGCGGCGGCGGCGTTAACTTTTAGGAAAAGTTTTATGAGCACCTTCATATCTCAAGAATTATAAGTCCTAGGTTGATGAAACTTGGTATGCATGTGCCCCAGTAGTAGCTTAGCACAGTTGCATCCCCATCTTTTGACTTTGACCTCGATTTTCCGGTTGAGTGACTTTGACAATTTTCAATACATATAATAGCAATGGAAAAGTTTTGCAAGCCCCTCCATATCTCATGAACTATAGGTCCTAGGTTGATGAAAATTTGTATGCATATGCCCCAGTAGTAGCTTAGCTCAGTTGCATCCCCATCTTTTGACCTTGACCTTTATTTTCAGGTTGAGTGACTTGGACAATTTTCAATACATATAGTAGCAATGGAAAAGTTTTGTGAGCACCTCCATATCTCAAGAACTATAGGTCCTAGGTTGATGAAACTTGGTATGCATATGCCCCAGTAGTAGCTTAGCACAGTTGCATCACCATCTTTTGACCTTGACCTTGGTTTTCCGGTTGAGTGACTTTGATTATTTGTATTCCATATATTGCAATGTTTAAGTTCTGTAAACATCTTTTGATCTCAGAAACTGAAAATCCATGTAAATTCAAAATATAGTGGAAGTAAGAAAGAATTAATGTTTCTGATGTGGCGGCAGGCGAGACATACTTAAGTGTTAACTCTTGTTTTTATATTGGCCGAATATTATAAACAATCAATTCAATTTACCTGGATTCCATCATAAACAGGTGTGCAATGTTTCTGTACGAACAATTCCTGGAGATCTGTCTCCAGTCCTACAGCTCTGCTAGCCTCTAGTGCAGCTGTACCATCGAATGGAACATAACATAACCTAGTTGTCAGCTCTGTTTCAGGTCTCAGGAACGCTGGTCCTCCTGCCATCACCTAAATAAATCAATATAGATGCAATTAGCTAACTACTGAAAAACAGTATAAATATTCAATATGCATTACAATGTGTAGAAAGCTATTTTCATTTACCAACATGACATCACCTTTAACTTATTTTTGGCCGGATTTCATGGAGTGGAAAATCCGTGTTATAAAATGGTGAATGTTGTGCAGGCGGGGAAGAAATTTTCGTAACAGTTTTCTCAGCAACTACTTATCACAGCCATTTGATATTTGGTATACAGCACCAAGGAGGGGTCCCAAGACGTGGGAAACGATTTCAGGTATGTCGCTCACCTACTTCCTGTTTAAAGAAATCCGGCCATTTTTGACTGACAGATTTTCTATTAATAACAGAATGATAAAATAACAAAATAAGTAAGTCTTTAAATATTTGGAAAGTTACTGGTAACTGGTTACTGTAAAAAGTTTGCACAGCAAATACTACAGTCTTATCACAACCTCTTGATATTTGGTATGCAGAATCATCATTGGGTCCAATATCGTTTGTTGGATTCGATTTCAGGTCAGACTTCAGGGGTCTGTCACCCACCTACTTCCTTTTTAACGAAATTCAGCCTTAAATAACTGACAGCGGGATTTTCTCTTGACATACATGGGCAATATTAAAATAAATATTTCTCACCACAACAGAGCACTCTTTAGTCATAAGTTGGCACATTTGTTCACAAGTCTGAATACCAAGCTCATTCAACTTTGGTCTCATTACTTCGAAATCTGGGAAAATGTAGTAGCCACTCTTGGGAACAATACATTTTACACCAACACTCTCAACTTCTCTACAAAAAATGAAACAATAACTAAGACATACAACTGAGGAACTGAGGAATTATCTTGTCAGGAACAATCGAGGTATCCATTATGTTGACTCAAGTGCGGGTATCTGCAAATCATCTTGTCCTGTAGTGGTGACTTTTCTTGTAATGCATAATTTGGATATCCTTGATGTTAGATGTTGGGTTTGGTTTATCTTCGAACCTTTTTAACAGTTTTCTTGTCACCTAATTTTGTTCTTTGTTCATAGGGTATAGAGGTCTATAAAAATGTACATGACAAAAATCCATTAAACAACAGCAGTTAAAAAATGCAGATTTCAAGAGAACAATTGCTATTAAAAATAACTATTAAAAAAATTCTGGACCCCCTTCAGCTTCTAGACCAAGAACAGTTTACTTAAATTACCTCTGGCAGAACTCTCCGACAACCTTCATTATTCTAGAACAGTGTCTGGTATACTTGTCTACAGCATCAAAATCTTGGAACATCTACAATTTAATTAATCCATCATGAGCAATGAGAACGGGTAACTTATTAAAATAGACTACCCATTGTCTTCAAAAGACACATTATCCCTAAAAAATACAGAGGCCCTGCGTTCATATCTGTCCAGTTCGTGCCTTAGTACAGATATGGACACGACCCCCTGACATTGTGTCCCTATGTGCAATTTGTAAATTATGCAAAATAATAATTGACAATATTTTTATGGACGTTTAGTAATTTAAAAATCGAAGTATGTTTTTTTCTTCAGTTTTTATTTAAGATATCATACATTCATTTATTTATTCTGTGAAAATTTACCTCAATTTAGTTTATTTATCTCAGATTTATTCAACATTCATGTTTCCTGTAAACAAAAATTAAAACCAGATTTATTCGTCTATAGACAAACGTAACAAGCGTCAACACTAACAGAAAGAACTATAAAATGTACGCCAATTTGCATTATACCTCATCTATCTTTTTTGTAGAGATCCAACCAGGGAACCACCCATTTTCCTTATAGAAAATTTTGTTATTTTCGTTAGTGTTCATTTTCAGCAAAATTGATTTGGAACCCATTTTGCTCCCTAGTTGACTATGGAAGGAACCTGCTTTCGAAAAAGTATGAACCTGACACTGCATGTGACATCTGGTGTAACTGCTTCTTAACTTCTTTACCTTTGTTACAGCAAACTGCATAGGCGCCGGACAACAGCTGTATGTGTGACTTGCTGCACTACGTACTGCTTGTTTTAAAGGTGCCAATTCTTTAGGATAAACATGGTACCCAACCTAACAAATTGATGAATACATGTGTAAATAAATAACAAAGCTACCGAACTGGGATGATCAATCTCATATGTCCAAGAAGAAAAGTTAAAGCAAGGCAAAGACATGCCTTAGAATTTAAAGACAGCAATGGTCCTGACTTATTACAAGCATTTTAAAACAAGTAAATCTGTGAGCTAATGCTCACTAGTGATACCCCCGCTCCCCAAACTAAGCCACTCATACAAGTTAAAATACTTGGTAAACAGGAAGTGGTTGACCTATGAACATAAAATCGCTATACACCATATGGGACTATAGGATAAAGCTGTATACAAAATATCAGACCTCTATCTCATGTAGTTGCTTGGGAAACTTTGACGGAAATTTGCATTTATGTCCATTATGTGTAAACACCTAAGTACTCCGTAAACAGGAAGTGGACTACCTAGGAGCATAAAATCGGTATACACCATATGGCACTATAGGATAAAGCTGTATACAAAATATCAGACCTTTACCTCATGTAGTTGCTTGGGAAAGTTTGACGAAAATTTTGCATTTATGTCCATTATGTGTAAAAACATAAGTATTCGGTAAACAGGAAGTAGACTACTTAGGAGCATAAAATCGGTATACACCATATGGCACTATAGGATAAAGCTGTATACAAAATATCAGACCTTTATCTCATGTAGTTACTTAGAAAACTGTGACGGAAGTTTTGTTACGGACGGATGGACGAACGAACGGACGGACGGACAAGGGTAAAACAGTATACCCCCCTCTTCTTCGAAGCGGGGGTATAATAAATAGTTGGCAGAAGAAAAGTACATCTTTAATAGTCAAACCTTTACAAACAGTGTCTAATTCAAATTACGTTGAATAATAATTATAATCAATTGTATAAAGACAAAGCTATCATCGGAATAAAAGTAACTACCATAAATAATCCAGTTTCTTTGGAGCAGATTTTGAATTCCATAATTGACCCTCTAATAAAGCGAATGTCAATAAAGTTGTTCTTTTACTATTCAAAATACAAGATATGCACTATAAAGTGGACATAAACAGTGGTCCAACTCACCCTCCATCCACCGGCACTGGCCCATTTTGATAACCCAGTACTTAATATGGTTCGTTCTGGGTAGAACTAAACAAAAAGATAAGACATATTAAAGCAAATAAATCAAAGAATTTTATCAAGTATTTATGCGCAGCAAATGAACAAAGAAATATAGATATAATCCTTTAAATCGAAAACTTTGCTAAAAGGGGTTTTAAATCATTTTTCTAATTATGCCCGGGGTCTAGCTATAGAATAAGGAAAAAATCAACACAGGTTGCATTGTTTTTTTATCTTGGACAAGTTGCAAGACGGGGTCGAGACCACTTGTCTTGTCTAGCTGGAAGTTTTTTTAAAGCCTCCCCTTTTTATGTAAGAAAACATGACTGTGTCGCATACACTTGTTGTATATTTCATTTTCTTCACATGTTCACATTCAGGTTCTAAATCAAACTTTATTTGTTGGTTTAAGTATTTATTGTAATTGATGAAAACCTACTTACTTTATAAAGTGATTCATGGTCTTGTTCATAATGAAGACGTCCATATATTTCATCACTTAGTACTATAATGTTGTATTTCTTGAATACTTTACTGCAATTGCAAAAATAAAAATAAGACTATGAACAAATTATATTTGTTAGCTTCTGATTAATATTATAATAGTTAACCATTTTGTATTATTTGTCACTTTTTACGTTTGCAAAATGACCGTTTTATGCATCATTCTGTATGTTGAACTAGTAAATAAAGTTTCGAACCCAGTGATGATTCCAGAGGGTGGTTCTCGGGGTTAAAACCCCATTTCTCCAGTTCATTTCGTGCAGATTTTTGTTTGTTGGCAATATTATTCTTTTGTTTTCAGATAACTAAATCAGACTCTATTTTCAAACATTTCCATTCCTCGCACAGTTGTAATATGAAATACTCAATTAGCAAATACTAATAGAATAGAACTGTATTTACTTCATATAAAGTTTCACTTAAATTCATCGCGTGGTTTGGGAAAAGTTGCGCTTTCGAGATATATTGACATACTGTCAGTGATTAATTCATGCTCCCAATAACATTTCGGGGGTATAATAAGAAAATGGTTGATAAAGTACCTCAGTGCTTCCAGGTCACTTTTTGAATAGCTTGTTCCTGCTGGGAAGAGAAAAAATAAGTATAAACAAACAAATACACTTACGACAATATATCAGTTAATGGATGATTCTAGGTTCATTTTCAGAAGAATTGAACGTTTAAAGGAGTTAAACAAGTTTGATAAAGGCACATTGCTATAGGTTTGTATAATGGAATTACAAATATAGGATACATGTACATGCATATGGGGGAAAAAACTTCAACAGTTCGGTATAATCGAGCATTTATTACACCTGAATAACCAACTTCCAAAAGATGCATTGCAAAATTTTAGAATTTTTGGTTTTAACATATATAACATACTTTCTTACGCGAATGGAAAAAAAAAATAATAATGTTATAAAAATATTCTTGCAAATTAAACAAAAAAATTGTTGCGTTTCGTTAAACATGCACGCCGGAAATCGAATCTCGCAATATGGTTTTCTGAAGTTGCATACCAATTCGGCTATGATTACAAATGAGGTTCATTTCATTTTCAAGTGAAAAATACATGTTGTTAGAAGGCTTCAATTGATTAAACTGATTAATAATTAAAATAAATATAATGTTAGAAGTCGAAAAACTGAAAACTATATAAACACCTGAAGAAGTCAGAATTAATTTTAGTCTCTTTTTGCTAGACATGCAAAAATTGGAACTGTGAAAGGAAAAACTCTAATAATTGATGACCGCATTTGAAAATTTAATGGTTTCCAACAAGTCTATTATGAAAAGGGTTTTGTAGTATTTTGTACTGTGTGTACATGCATGTACTTTAACCCAGTAGACTTTCGGCAATATTGGTGTTGGCTGTCTATGGACCCTTACCCATTTTCGAAAATTACTTGATCTTTCTCTTTCTAAAATTTACTTACATGGATTATCAGGGTTGTTCATAATCAAAATTCTGTTCTCACTAATGTTGTTTTCATCAAATACCTGTTAAAAATGTCATCATTTGTTTGCTTATTCACGCCTGGGATAGCTCGACAGTCTCAACAAATCGGAATGAATTGGTTACTAAAATTCTCGTTCTTTTTTGTGAATATCTAAGGGACGGACCATTTAACTTGAAGGGGGGCCTTGGTTTTTTGTTTTGATCAGAAAATTTTCAGAGCGCGGACAAATTATTTATTTTTCGAAGGCGTCGCGACAGAATATTTTTTCATTATCAGCATTATTTTTTATAGCAGAAATCCTTCTCCAGAATATTTTTTTTCTTACCCTCAGCTGCAAAAATATTTTTTTCATCAAAAATAATTTTCAGAATAATGTTTTAGGAAAAAACCAAGGCCCCCCCTTCAAGTTAAATGGTCGGTCCCTAAGAATATTAAAAACGAAAGAATATGGAATATGTGCCAAAAAGACACGATCCACATATTGAAATGATTTTAATAAATGTACAAAAGCAAAATTTCACTGCGTGTGAAGCGCTTTTCTGGATTAACCTTCATCAGACACGCTAGGAGTAAAAAACTTGGAAAACCGGTAGAATATTAGATTTGATTTTTTAAAAAATGCCAAAAAATATTACAACAATGACCAAACAGATAAATTTATCAATTTCTAAAGAAACAGCCAAACGTTGTCAAATATTGGAAATATGTAAACTGTGTCTTTCCAACACACATTCCAGTACTCGAAAATATATAAGAGCATACAACTGAAGCACGGGGAAGCTTTCTACGACCTCCACACGGCACCAAAGTCAAACTCTGAAATAATATTAAAAACGAAAGAATATGGAATATGTGCCAACCAATGTCAACCAATGGACAAATTCTTCCTAAGTTGTTCTCAGATGAACGCAAATGTTGGTTTGTCATAGGGTTTTGTTTGTTTTCCTTTAACGGATTTGACACACTGAATTGGGGATTGGCAGCATGATGGATGTGCTATGGCAGGCTGAGGGCTGCTTGATTTATGAAGCACATGAGTTCACTCTCGTTACGACTTGAGTTCGCGTTGTTGATTTCTGTTCGGTTGATTTTGTGTTTTGTTTTTTTTTGTTTCTTCGTGCTGTTCGTTCGTGTTTGCTGGTTTTGTATTTGCCCATTCGGACATTTGACACTCGAATGCTCCATTGGTGCCTCTTTGCTTCTTTCTTTGTAAAAGATATATAGGAGTTATAGCTTATAGACTCTATTACGCCTTAAGGACCAGGTGAGCGATTCGGGCTCCTGTGAACCTTTTGTTTACTTAAGGTTTTTCTTCGTACTTTCCGGTCATTTTGTTTATATAAAATACTGCTTATAAGAGGTTACTCCTCAAAATATGTACCAGGCGCGGATACAAGGAAATGTGTACAAGGAGTGCGCAACCCCCTTAAACAGACAAAAATTATGTTTTTGCACAAAATCCACTTTAAAGAAAAGAAAACACTTTAAAAAAGATTTCGCGATTAATAATTTACACGCCGTCTAAATTATATATAAAATCCTTGACCCATCATTGTGCATTAATGGCATAAAAAAATGTTTCAGTGTTGCCAACTTCAGTTCTATGTATTTTGCACATGTTCTTATGCGTTGGTTTTCCAACATTTTGTAAAACAGCGGCTTTCAACCTTTTTACACTCGAATTCAGGATGGAGGTTTAAAAAGGTAAATGAGCGATATGCATGATCAAAACTAATAAATTGCATCTTGATTTTTATTATCCGTAATTTTCTACATCGGTAAATAAATCATTAATTCATGGCCTACTATTAAACTGGTATGGCACGCGTAGTAAAATGTTAATTTCATGGACCATTAGCATCGTGGGCTTTTTACTTTCCTTGTGTGAATAGTGTATTTCCCCACTCCTCGTGTTCAGCATCCCCCCTTTTTCCCCATTTCAACTACCTTTTCAATATCTTGTGGCGTAATTTTCCACTCGTTTTCATACGATGCCTGTACAATATACGGCTCATGGTACGACAGTCTTGCTTGAGGTTTATACGTCGTCCAGGATGGCGAAATTATCAAAACATCTACCAAAAAAACATAACTTAATTTAAATGAATTATCAAAACCATCCAGCTTTTCCTTATGAATTTACTTTAAAAAAAACACTTGATGCAAGTCCATCCCTTAAAAAAAAATAGGTCTGACAAAAGTTTGGTTGGACCATGGAAGTATTAAAGTTGACAATTTAATACTTCCATGGTTGGACAATTATCAAAAAGTATTGCTTTGTATATTTATTCATAATAACTGAATGGTCATATTGTGTGACCACAGTGGCTTGCTCCCGCCCATTTGGGGTCAAGAGCCACCAGCTTGATAGCCACTATGGTTTGACCAAATAATTGAATAAAAAGCTGAACAATAAAATAAAAATTATATAAAGAGTAAATTGAAAATTTGATAAAATATAAATCTGCAAATCTCAATACATGATCAAGAACAATCACTTGCATCCAGTTGGGAGTACACCGGGGGAGTTTTGAATATACCTAAACGGGAAGTAGATGGTTACGGACTCAAAATAGTGTTCTAGTATTCTAGAAATTTATCGTAAAATTGGCCGTCAAAGGTGCGTTTAATTTTTTATTACCTCCATTGAAAACTTGTAACAGAAGAAATATCAGCTCCTTGCTGCCTGGACCAACTATTATATTTTCAGGATCTATATCCAAATCCTCAAAGTGTTTGTGGAACTTCGCAATCGATTTTCTGAGTTCCAGTGTACCTGAAATCAATTTATTGAAATAACTAAATTATGATGATTTATAATTTTTAAGTCGCACAACAACCTACCAAGTGCAAGTACAGTTAGCGTGTCAAATGCAGTGAAAAGGGACAAAACTAAAAAACGAAAAGACAAAAACGTGGCGATATAAGAATACGAAACAAGAGTTCGTGTACTGCATACACCACCGGTTTGAACACTCGATTCAGTATTGGTTATTCACTTACGTTTTGAGTAGCAGACACATTAACGAACACTTATACATCAGTTTGCATACAAAATCATAATAAATATGATATTACAATGATATTTTTCTTCTTTTTGCACTAAATGGACAATAAAAAAATTAACGTTAACTTGCGTCAGAGATAATTTGGAGCTTGTGCAATCGCGTTCAAGTAACACTACCTTTTTAAACTTACCCAAGTTATATCATGCAGTCTAAAATGCAGACGGCATGATAACTTAAGTTTCAGACTACAGACTGCATGCTAACTTGAGTTTCAGACTACAGACTGCATGATAACTTGAGTTTCAGAATACAGACTGCATGATAACTACAGTTTCAGGCTACAGACTGCATGATAACTTGAGTTTCAGACTACAGACTGCATGATAACTTGAGGTTCAGACTACAGAGTGCATGATAACTTGAGTTTCAGACTACAGAGTGCATGATAACTTGAGTTTCAGACTACAGACTGCATGATAACTTGAGTTTCAGACTACAGAGTGCATGATAACTTGAGTTTCAGACTACAGAGTGCATGATAACTTGAGATTCAGAATACAGACTGCATGATAACTTGAGTTTCAGACTACAGACTGCATGATAACTTGAGTTTCAGAATACAGACTGCATGATAACTACAGTTTCAGGCTACAGACTGCATGATAACTTGAGTTTCAGACTACAGACTGCATGATAACTTGAGTTTCAGACTACAGACTGCATGATAACTTGAGTTTCAGACTACAGACTGCATGATAACTTGAGTTTCAGACTACAGAGTGCATGATAACTTGAGTTTCAGACTACAGAGTGCATGATAACTTGAGATTCAGACCACAGAGTGCATGGTAGCTTGAGTTTCAGACTACAGACTGCATGATAACTTGAGTTTCAGACTACAGAGTGCATGATAACTTGAGTTTCAGACTACAGAGTGCATGATAACTTGAGATTCAGACCACAGTGTGCATGATAGCTTGAGTTTCAGACTACAGACTGCATGATAACTTGAGTTTCAGGCTACAGACTGCATGATAACTACAGTTTCAGACTATAGACTGCATGATAACTACAGTTTCAGACCACAGAGTGCATGATAGCTTGAGTTTCAGACTACAGACTGCATGATAACTTGAGTTTCAGACTACAGACTGCATGATAACTTGAGTTTCAGACTACAGAGTGCATGATAACTTGAGTTTCAGACTACAGACTGCATGATAACTTGAGTTTCAGACTACAGACTGCATGATAACTTGAGTTTCAGACTACAGACTGCATGATAACTACAGTTTCAGACTACAGACTGCATGATAACTACAGTTTCAGGCTACAGACTGCATGATAACTTGATCGAGTTTCAGACTACAGACTGCATGATAACTTGAGTTTCAGACTACAGACTGCATGATGACCTGAGTTTCAGACTACAGACTGCATGATGACTTGAGTTTCAGACGATATCTTGAGTTTAAGACGATAACTAGAGTTTCAGACTACAAACTGCATGATGACCTGAGTTTCAGACTACAGACTGCATGATGACTTGAGTTTCAGACGATATCTTGAGTTTCAGACCATAACCTGAGTTTCAGACTACAAACTGCATGATGACCTGAGTTTCAGACGATATTCTGAGTTTCAGACCATAACTTGAGTTTCAGACTACAGACTGCATAATGACTTGAGTTTCAGACGATATCTTGAGTTTCAGACGATAACTAGAGTTTCAGACGATAACTTGAGTTTTAGACTACAGGCTGCATAATAGCCTGAGTAAGTTTCAGAACTTTCAAACTTGTTAAAAAATTCCTTATGAGACAGTCAAACATCCCACAACGCAACCAAAAAAACTACCAGCAACGCCAACTTCCATCAAATCGAAAATGAACTCGATCGAGTGCTAAGGAAGGGTAAAAGCTGAAACTCACGCAAGAGATTTTGACTGTCTAAGCATATTTTGAAATTGGTCTTGTGAAATTGTCAAAATATATCAGTTTATATTGTGCTGCTAAATACCCCAAGGGAGAAAATTCCGCGGCACTACTTCTGAAGACAACACCAATGGTCTGGACCTAGTTCAACGTCTTTAAAGTTTTGACATAATGAACTTGTAATATTTTAAGTCATATTTTTCAAACTCTTTCAAAATAGAAGTTTTCTAACTACTAGTGATTTGCAAAGGTTAGAAAGCTATTACATAGACACCGGACACAGACATTGAGTAACGGACAAACGGCCCGGTTTTGACAATTTCACAAGACCATTTTTTTTTAGACAGCCAAAAGTTTAAAATCATATAAAGTTTTTATTTGGCATGGTTTGAATTGCATATTGTTAAAAATAGAATCGTCATACGATTTTATGATAATTCTCTTGGTACACGTTACACACAGAAAGCAACATTAACCTACTTTTATAATAAATAATTCTAAACAAGTTCCGTTATATCCAGAAAAATCCAGGATGCACATTAATATTCATATGTACCAGAGATCATTCGATAATACGGAGTAACATTGTTACTTGAATCTTTGAAATTTGTCACTTGAAAAAAAGTTTTTTTTCTGTTTTTTTTCTGTTTTTTTTTTCAATATTCACACAATTTTCACCTGAAGGGGCAATACAGAGTTAAATATAAAATTTTATGTTGGTTTTTATGTGAATCAATATCGGGACTTTACCGGTATGCTTATACAGCCCGAACGTCAGAATTCACAGAAAGTGTGTTTTTTTTTCGTCTGCATGTGGATAAGTTAAAAATGATGCCCAAAATAAAAAGAAAAAGGTATATTTATCATTATATTTCAGTTTGTAATATCTCATTATCTTCTTCGCATCCACCTTACTCTATATTTCTCATCATTATTATTTCCTTATTCATTTTTTCATCCCTTTCTTATGCATTGCCCTTCTAAAACCTAAATAGTGTTGCTGAGCGTAAAACACCAATCACTCACTCACTCGCTCAAATATTGCATGTATTTGCTCTGGAACTCTACATAAATATTTTTATATCAGTCATATTTTCAAGATTAAATTTATGTTATAGTCATTCAAAACAGAAGTTGATGAAAGTATAATTTTGTTTACCATACCTCTATGATTTGTTTAACTGCATTTGTTATCATAAACTGACACGTATTATGATATCATCACTTGACAGGCTAGTGCCAATATTAGTGCATTGCTCGGATAATATCAATAAAAGAGTACATCTGCTTCAACTATAGTATAATCATTTCTAGACAGTGTTTTGAACAACGTACAGGTCTACATGCAGATCATGCAATTCTTTATCATCATTTCATGTTCATTTTATTGCCCCACTGCTTATAAAGTTTTTTTTTCTTTGCTTTCAATTAGTCATACATATGCCATTTAATTTTTGTCACAAGTCTATAGAATATTATTTGCATTTTATTACATCGAAAGCACAATAGTAGAGTTCCATCTGGCAATGTTAATTAAACATATTAACTTCAAGTACTGCGGATTCATTTATTTTCGTGGGTACCAATTTTCGTGGTTTGTTGAAAAAAGATCAGTTCGTGGATTTTTAATTTCGTGGTTCTGATGTCTCCAGCATACAGATCAATGTTCATTTTCATTGGTTATCAAATTTCGTGGATGATCGCTACCCACGAAAACAACGAAAATTGATACTCGACGAATAATAATAAATCCACAGTATTAAAAATATACTGCATCGTTTAACGATCCGTCGCCGTTTCAACGTATTCGTCTTTTTTCACAGATGATCACAGATTCTTATAAAATAAAACTTTTATATAAAACACCTTAAAAAATCATATAACATTGTTATAAAGTCAACCTTAAATGGTTGTGTGACAAGAATTTAGAATTTCAAATCAGTTTAAAAATATTGGCAATTTATTCATACTCACTAAAAAGGGCGAAATATTTAAATTTACAAATAAAAAATCATTTATTTCAATAAGAAATTCAAGTAGGGAAAACATTAACTTTGTTATAAATTTTGAAATTTCAAATTCCTGTCACACAACTTTAAGGTTGACTTTTTAACAATGTTATATGATATTTTAAGGTGTTTTAATAAAAGTTTTATTTTATAAAAATCTGTGTTAATCTATGAAAAAAGAAAAGACAAGTGGCACTGAGATCAAGTGAAGATATGTTCCGGTCCTCCTTTCATTCGGAAATAAACTGCATGTGGGTGATACCCCTTTCCTTTTCAAAAACTTTCTGGATCCGCCTTTGAACATAACAGTTTTAGTAGCATCATTGCTTAAATCTCATGAGAGCTTATTGAGAAATGAATGATAGCCTAGTAAATCTAATTAACTAACCTGCCACGGGTAAATATGCATTTTCCCCTGCGTACTCCTTTAGAGCCTCTACGGCTGTTTCAATCACAGGAAATGGCGATTGTCCAAATGCAAAATGGTAAATCTTCTCTCCTGCTTCAATACGCTTTCTGATCGATTCGTTGAGTGATAAATTAGAGGCTGGAGCATAATTCCGGAGATCTGGTCGCACCAGACCGCTATTGTTGTGTTTAGCTTCGCTGCTCATTGTACCCCCGAAAAGCAGTCCATAACACACTTTACAAATCCCAATGTCGTTACCCAAAGTATTTGTTTACATACCACTTAAAGGTGTTAAGATAAAGATGTACGAGCATAGGAAATGTAAGCCATATTTGATAAGTAAGCTGAACGATTCAAATAGAAATGCTAATCAGTTGAATAGAAATCGATAGTCATACGGCTATCCAATGTAAAAGAATACGGTTAACGTTGGTTCCACGTGAAAGGCAATTATATGATTATTGCGGATGGATAGGGATTATGATCATCCTGATAGATTTCCGGTGTTTCCAAATCCAAATATTATAAGTTTAAATTTCAATTGTATATCTAATGGCTATATTTAGCTTTTTTCAATCTTTTACTTCATTTGGACCTATAGTATAAATGCGACTTCCATGAAAATATGACTGAAAGTCGACCAATGGTGACCATATGACCACAGATTGAGTCTTGCGGGAGCCCTCCTATGCATGTGAAAAAACATGAAACAATTTTACATTTTTCTTCACAAACATTAACCCAGTTTGAATTTAAAATGATTTTCTTCAACTTATTAAACGTGAGCTCTGTCTTTGTCGATTTAATTTATTTTTACATTTGGAGCTAGGACTTTCACTAGTGCATCTGATACAGTTTAAACAGCACAAACACAATGTACAGGACCACAGTATACACATAGTACTAGTATCGTAGTTGGGTTTTCGGTGTACATTGTTGATTTTGTTACAAGAAGCAGAGGTACTAATGGGGTATCCGAATGTCAAAAGGGCAGAGACAAAACCAGTAAACACCAACAAGAACGGGACAAAAACAGACAACACATAAAACATGGAAACACAAAATAACTGAATATCAATAAACAACGCGAACTCCAGTCGAAACAAGAGTGAACTCAGGTGCTCCGGAAGAGTAAGCAGTTCCTGTTTGCTATAGCACACACGTCGTGTTGCCAATAGTCCATTCAGCGTGTCAAATCCGGTAAAGGAAGACAAAAAAAAACCTATGACAAACCAACATCTGCACTCATCTTAGAGATCGAAATCCCATATTTGTCTATAAGTGCATGATGTCTTCCGTAAAATCTCTTGAGTGAAGACAGCAAACGAGGGGCAACATAACCTTGTGTGAGCAATTTTTTCGTCAGACGTGTCGCTCTGCTAAGGAAATCGATTTAAGTCCCGCACACCCTGGAGTAACGAATCAATTGAGATACGTAAACTCCATAAGCTGGAGCGGACGGAATGTTGCTACACAAGAAGGGAAAGTTGACGATTGGAAAGTTGAAGTCATCACGTTTGTCATAGAGCCTTGTTGAAAGTCCCCCTTGAGAGTCAATTTCTAGATGTAGATCGAAAACTTGTATGTACATGTATATAAGTCAAAATTGATATACCGAGTAAACAAAAGTTCCCGAATACATGAACGTTCACTCCTACTCTCCAAAACTGCTTTTTTTAAAAACTGACAAAAAACTTATTTATGAACCTTTGACTAAAAATCCTTAGCGACGGATTAAAATTCAAAGATCAAAATGAGAGGAACACGATTAAAATAGATATTAATTACGTAGTTGTGAAATGTGTGTCTAATTGACTCTATTGTTTGTCGTTCTTGTATAAAATACAAAAAAAAAATGTGCGAAAACTAATGCAAAAAATAAAGAAAAAATATAAATCGATGATAAAAGTAAAGTATTGATGTGCCCCATATGGTCGAATGGGGTAGCCTTGTCATGCAAATGAGTAGAAACCGTAGGATCCCATGCAGTGGCCACTGGGTTAAATCTCCCGACCTTATTAAACACTCTGGTAGTTTTGTGGGCTTAGCACTATACAATGTATATCATAATCCCAAGACCCATAATCGCCTCTTACAACAAGCTAGGCTCTGCTGCGGGCCTATCTGCCACACAGGTCCCGTACACCTTTTTTCCAATAATAGTAAAAGGTCGCTTTCTGGTAAAGAAAAAAAAACAAAGTAACTGACTACTTCATAAGATTTTTTATTTTTATTTAAAATAACATTTTAAAAATACAAATTCACTTTAATATTGAGTATTATTACAAATAAATTAGTAACCCAATAGTAACTGTTTGCTATACAAATGTAATTAGTTACAGTGAAATATCCCCTCCCAAAAAGGGGAAAGCGAGAATATTCACGCCGCAATTTTGGGGTTGTCAACGTATGAAAGTACCCACTTCTTTAAAGCCTGCAAGTATAAAATAAATTGTAATGAAAATATTTAATGTATGACATATCGACACAAATGAACTAACATTTTTTTAAAGAATGACGATAATAACATAATTACAACTGTTAAAGAAAAATTATGCATTAGGACAGTTGATTTTATCATACAGAAATAATTGAAGGTCTACCCTTAAAAGCGAAATGACAAAATTTACAATTTCCGAAGGAAATTGGCGTTTGAATCCCTAAGGGCTTAATTCTTTTTCGCTTCTAATGACTGTGATAAACAAAGATTATGTGAAATTGCTGAGAAAATAGTCAAGAAATTATTACCAACCGACATTCCCCACACCATAACACAGTTTTCCACTTATAGAAAATCTGCAACAAAACACCGTTTATATACAATAACGTGGCTCGAGTTCCCCTGCTTGACAAACTTATGACCTTGAAAGGCATATTGATTCAAAACATAAAATGGCTTCTCCCTACCCTTAAGTACCTTAAAATGTGTGCAAGTTTCGTAAAGTTCTACTAAGGCGTTCAAAATATACGGAAGTTGAAACCAATTTCGGACAGATGGAGGAAAAAAAATTGTTAACAATCTACCTGAATACCGTCAAAGACAGGTGTACAGTATTCTTGTACAAACGACTCCTGAAGATCTGTCGCCAGTCCTACATCTTTACTAGCCTCCAAAGCACCTTTGCCATCAAATGGAACATAACATAATCTTGTAGTTAGCTCTGTTTCTGGTCTCAGGAACGCTGGTCCTCCTGCCATCACCTAAATAAATGAATTAGTTGTTAAGACAATGTTCTCAGAACTCAAAATATATACTTATATGTATGCCACATCTGCATTTTTAAACCGAACTTTCCGTATTTACTTTTAGCTTTTTATATTAGCTAAATATGAAAAAGATAAATTTAATAATAAAAAAATTACTTAACTCTGAGTATCCATTTCAACTTTCCATGAAAAAAAAACCAAGGCAAAGGCAAAGCGGAGAAAATTAAAGAATGGTCTTGACTTGGAAAACTCATGTCGAAAGAAATGATGGTTGAACAAGATTTTAAAAGCACCAAAACGCCCATTTCGATTAGACTTATGACTTTAGTAATAACATTAACAAACAAAAATATACTTAATGTACTATACGCAACAACAAAAATTAATCAGTTTTTACATATACTGGTAATTGCATTTATTTAGATATTTTACATTTCTTAAATTTTGAGAAAAATAATAATCAAAAACAATTCCCCTTTTAAGAGCAACTTGTTTTATTCGTGGTTTATTGATTTCGTACATGATGGTTAATGTTGTTTTCTTGTATAATTTTTCAATGACTTTGGTTTTCAATGTTTTCTCGTATTTTCTTTATTGTTAAAACTTTTTTCGACACTTAGATTCTAAGTCGGAATATTGTACCTCTGTAATACTATTTCATTGTTGTGTTTGATAATTCCGATATTTACAACAAAATGGAATAAAATTTTCAAAAAAAACCCAAAAAGATGGAATTTGCATGTGTTACTCAATTTATTCCATTTTATATTCTGTTTTAATGCGATTACTTTTGACATGAAATTGTTAAAACCTATAATCAATTTCAATGTCTTTTCAGCAAACACATACATGTATGCATACAAATGGCATGAAATGCACGAGATATGCGTAAAATTATACCACGAGTTGCAAATTTTCTAATATATGTTTTACCACAACAGAGCATTCTTTCATCATTAGCTGACACATTTGTTCACAATTCTTGATCCCAAGTTTATTCAATTTTGGTCTCATGACTTCAAAATCTGGGAAGATGTAGTATCCACCCTTTGGAACAACACATTTTACACCAGCACTTTCTAGCTCTCTGTAAATTTAATAACATTCGTTTGTGTTATAAAGTTAAAACGTATCCAAGAAAATATTTCGACTTTCTCTTGACACCATTTTAGAGGATAGTCTCAAGAAACGATGCTACTCCTCCCGAAGGGTCGAAAAAAAATCTTTGTATAGGGATCAATACCCTATACTCGTTAAAGACCCCTTTGTAGAGTTCGATAATTGTATGCTCAATAGGGTTCGCTACATGGAGGGATCAATCGAATCAGGTACCTTGTTTTCCAATCCAGGATAAACAAATACGTGCATGTAACTTAATTGAAAAAAATATAACGGTTGTTATTCAAGAATTAACTGTAATAATTTTTTGGTTCATTGAACCATGTACTAAATTTTTCATGATAGAATTCGCGGAATATGTAAAATGTACATCATAAAAAAATTTAGTCTATGCAACTATGAATATAAAAAATATTACAGTTAATACTTATGAATAATATTTTTGATATAAATGACGCAAGATTTGGTAAAATTATATTTTTTTCCATGAAAATATTAAAAATTCGGCCTATTAATATTTACACCTGTCAATCAAAATGCAGTGGAGTCCACGGTGCAACTTTCAAATTATATACAGTTCATTGTTGTATTCTGGTTTAAACAGGATTCGATAATATTAGACGAAATTTAAATGATCGTAAAATACAAATAAATTCTATAAATTCTTAGGATTTTTTTAAATTGAAGTTTACAAGAAAATGAACCCAATTTCCTTTCACCGCACATGCAACTATAACATTTTTTCTAAAATTTATTTAATCAGGAATGAATGCCAGTTCAGGTAGAAATGAGTATTTTGTCACATTTCCCTACTCCTTGATAAAATTCCGACTATCAGTTCCTTTGGTACTTTGATGTCAATATATTTACATGAATGATGTTAAAAGAAGTGATTGATAGACTATATATCTTGCTTACTAACCTTTGACAATACTTTCCAACAACTTTCAGTATCCTAGAGCAGTGTTTTGTGTAGATATCTATTGCATTCAAATCTTGAAACATCTGCAAATTGACAAAGGAAAAGGTGCGAGTCCAATTGAATGCTTTTGCCAAAAATAGGAACCAAGGTATGCAGCATTCTCGACGAGTATGATTTTTTTATATACGCGTCATTAATTATAAAAAAAAAATCCTGGACCCAAACGCCTGTGGTATTTTTCTCTTTTTGAAGCAAGGGTATAAAAAATGCAACCAGACTGTTCTTCATTAAACATGATGTTTTTATTATACTGATAGCATGAAAGTTGCCATGAATGTATAGCATATTTAACTATTAGTCCTCAAAAACCCAGTAATTAAGAAAGAGCAACCATTTGATTTGAGGAGAAACTCTTGATATTTTGTAACTTGTCTTATTTCTGAAAGTCGGAAAATTTTGTTTCCTGTTTATTTAATGCTCCTTTACCGGCACAGGCTCTATAATAAATACTGATTAACCCTTCCGGAACACCTCGTTGCTGATTGCCAGTATGTTGTTTTTGTTGTTCTCATTCGAGCTGACTGGTTTTGTTTTTGCCCTTTGGGACTTTTGACATACGAATGCCCCATTGGTACCTTTTGCTAGCCTATCTTATTATCCATACCTTTGTGAAAGCATACTGCATTGGTGTTGGGCAACAGCTATAAGTGAGACTTGCTGCACTGCGAATGCCTCATCTTATAGTCTATCTTGTTATTCATACCTTTGTGAAAGCATACTGCATTGGCGTTGGACAACAGCTATATGTGAGACTTGCTGCGCTGCGTACTGACTGTTTCAGAGATTCTAATTCTTTAGGATAAACATGATACCCAACCTATTAGGAATAAATTATTGAACTAATATAAAATAGAAAACAAACATGTATAAATGTATGTGCAACAATGATAATAATATTTCAGTACTATTTTGAATTCATAAAGTAAAAACTATTACGTTTTATCGACTGATGGCGTGAAATTTGTTGTTTATTTTGGAGTTCCACAGTTTTGTCATGTCCAAAGCAGCTGAGGTCTATAAACATACACATAAAGATGTGTCTTTATGTCAATTCAGTATGTATGAATGTACATGTTGCTGTGGTGTAAATCTCAACTATATATATCATATAACACTGACCATTTTTGAATTAGGAACTTACCCTCCATCCTCCGGCACTAGCCCATTTCGATAATCCAGTTGATATTATGGTACCTTCTGGGTAGAACTTTATGATAGATAAAAAATAAAGGTTTAACATGATAAACTATTTTCTTAAATTAAAAGCAATAGTTAATATTTGCATCTTTCAATTAAATAAAAAAAAATCAGTGAAGACCTTGGGATAAAGGATAATAACAAAAATTGCTGAGCCGGGATAATCAATACAAGAAATGACAAAACAAGACCAGGGCAGAAACATACCAGGGGGGCTGGGTGGCCGAGTGGTCTAAGGCGCTGGTTTAAATACCACACTATTGATCACTAGCCAATCACCTCTCAGCTGGTGTTCGAGTCTCGTTTGTATTTAACAAAAAAAGGACTTCCCCAACTGTATGTGATTAGGTTTGTCAGTTACCTGCCAAAGGTCGGTGGTTTCCTCCGGATACTCCGATTTCCTCCACCATAAAAATTGACCGCCCTACATGGCCCAGGTGCGTCGATAAAGGGCGTTAAACACCAAAACACACACACACACACACACACACACACAAAGACATGCCAGAGAAATTGAACTTAGTCCTGACTTGGCACAGGAACTTGAAAAGAAAGTGTGTGTTGAACCAGATTTAATGGTCCCAAACCTCCCTTCCCCATTGCGGTCTTTAAATAGGGTCTTGTAGTAACTCAAAACACAACATGATACTTAAGGGAGTTTTTTTTTTTTGCCTATTGTGTAAAGAAAATTATGATTATTGTAAGAAAAATGACACAATAATCATAAAACGAAATATTTTATTAAAGTATCGTTAACCTACTTTATAAAGCGATTCGTGGTCTTGTTCGTAATGCAGACGTCCATATATTTCATCACTTAGAACTATAATGTTGTATTTCTTAAACACTTTACTACAATTAGAAAATAATTATGTAAAGATCATAGAATTTGACAAAAATGTTCACATAAATTTATGTCGAATATAAAAATTTCCAAACAAAGGAGAGCATTTTGTTTGTGTCTGTTGGAAAATTTTGGTGTTTCATACAGTTCTTTGTTGTGTAACAAAAAGAATGTTGTACCATTAATATTACTGAAGCCTGATTTTTCTGCTTCTTTCTGAATCTCTAGTGGTTTTCTTTTAATTGAAAATTTTAATGTCGGTACTTCAAAGTTTTAAAATAAGCATAAGATTCAACGTAAATCGAGATGTTTTGTCAAGATGGTATCCAAAATGTAAAAAAAAAAAAAAACAGGTGCGATATCTTCGGTGCTTGATATGGCAACCCTGTTTGAACCTTTTCGGTTTGGCTTCTATTTTTTTAATACTTTTGGTTTGCAACCTGCCTATGTTTTGATTCAAATGCTGCCAATGAGAGGTTACTCCTTGAAATATGCATATACAGCATAACCAAAATAGCCATTTTATACCTCTCAGTTTGGTATTTTGTACCCAAGTTTTGGTCATTTATATCAACCTTAAAAAGTCTACCCCTTCTATGTTAAAACCCATTATATCAACTGAAAAAGCTATATAGATTTGATATGTCGATTTCCTGTGAAATAAACGGGTACCTTAATACTTCAAGTTCACTTTTTGAATAACTAGTACCAGCTGAAAAGTAAAAAAAAAAGTATTGTACTTTTAAACCGCATAAAAACATGTCGCAAATAAAGAAATTTCTAATTTCTTCAATGAAAATAATACCTATAAATACCAAATAATACCCAATAAGTTTTTTACATTAGTCGATAGATGAATGCGTCTTAGCTAATTGTCAGTAACTGTCATGACTGTGAACGTCTTCAAAAGAGCTTGTCTTCGTCATTTACTAGTCTTTTGTGTATCAGGTTCTCTCTCGTTGAATTGAACTTATATCCATTTGGTGTTTACCGTTTGTTATTTTTGTGCTTTGTTCAGGATTATCAATAGGGAAATTGTGGTCCGAAAATTTAGATTAACCCAGTCACATTTTATATGTGCCTGTCCTTACCCAGGGATCTTTGTCAAAGCGCACATTCCATGTTCCTTGTCCCCTTTGTGTGAATTGTTCTTTGTTCTATGTTGATATCTATTCAGTCGTTTTTGTGTTGTCTGTTCGTGTTTTCTGGTTTTGTCTTTTGACATTCGGATGCCCATTTGGTACCTTTCAAGAAATGGGTCTTTCGCTGATAGTTTTGGGATTGGTATTGAAACTTTATATATCATATTTCAATATTGGGCCAATGCAAAGACGGCAAACAGCGATCGTTGGTCACATTGAAGGCTGCTGTCTCTTACATTGTGGATTTTTTAAAATGACCTTTGTTAATGAAGGTTCCACTTCTTATTATAAGATAAGATAAGATATTTTTTTTACCAATTATGGTCCCACAGGGGGCTATTACAAATATAAACAATCATATTTTTTAACATACATAGACATATTATAGGGAATATAGAATTAACGTGCGTCCATCAGATTATAATCTAATCAAAAAGTTTTAAATCTTTTGTTTAAATATGTCTTTGAAGTCAATTCTGAATATGAAACCTAATAAAGAACCAAAATTTTGAGTCTAGCTTTTTCACTAACTCATCTGGAATTACTGTCCATATAAGATACCACTATCTTTGATTAGTCGGTTTAACCATAACTAATAAACGTACTTGGGTTGTCAGGGTAATTCAAGATCAGAATTCTATTCTTTCTAATGTTGTGTTCTTTAAATACCTAGAAAATAATTTTGAATGTAATTTAATGCAAAATAATAAACATTTTCGTAATTTATCGCGAGTAATCAAATGTTTCAACTTGGGAATAATACATCATTGTTGAATTTTTATTACTGTACTGCAACTAACATTGTATTTATTTTGATATGGCATATTGTAATATTTTTCCAACTTATGGTTTTTTGAAAATTAGATCATAAGCACCGTGAACATCGGAAAGCAACCATTTAACTGGGACTAAACAATGCTTAAAACACTGGTTTTTTAGCTCACCTGGCCAAAGGCCATGTGAGCTTATGCCATCACTATGCGTCCGTCGTCGTCCGTCGTCGTCCGTCGTCGTCTGTCGTCCGTTAACAATTTCAAAAATCTTCTCCTCTGAAACCACTGAACCAATTTAACAGAAACTTGGCAGGAATGATATATGACATGTTGGCAACAAACGATCCTCATTTTGAAATGCTTTGATAAAAAACATGGCCGCCGTTGCTAAAAATAGACTAGGGGGGTCAGACTACTGTTTTTGGCTTATAAATCAAAAAGTATAAGAGATAGAGGAAATCTGAGGCCACGCTACTGATTCAGCATCAAAAGCTCTACAAAAGTCTCCATTTGGTCAAAGTTGTCAGATGACCCCTTATAGGGGTTACGGCCCCTTAAAGGTGAAAAATAGCATTTTTTCATGTTTTTGGCCTACAGAATGAAAACTATTGCAGATAGAGATTAGCTGTTGCTTGCTTAAATGTTTAGCTCATTTAGCTCTACGAAAGTCTCCATAGGGTCGAAGTTGTCAGATGACCCCTTATAGGGGTTACGGCCCCTTAAAGGTGAAAAATAGCCACTTTTCATGTTTTTGGCCTACAGAATGAAAACTATTGCAGATATAGATTAGCTGTTGCTTGCTTAAATGTTAAGCTCATTTAGCTCTACGAAAGTCTCCATAGGGTCGAAGTTGTCAGATGACCCCTTATAGGGGTTACGGCTCTTGAAAAATAGCGTTTTTTCATGTTTTTGTCCTACAGAATGGAAACTATTGCACATAGAGATTAGCTGTTGCTTGCTTAAATGTTCAGCTCATTTAGCTCTACAAAATTCTCCATAGGGTCCAAGTTGTCAGATGAACCCTTATAGGGGTTACGGTCCATGAAAAATAGCGATTTGATTTTTCATGTTTTTGGCCTACAGAATGAAAACTATTGCAGATAGAGATTAGCTGTTGCTTGCTTAAATGTTCAGCTCATTTAGCTGTACAAAATTCTCCATAGGGTCAAGTTGTCAGATGACCCCTTATAGGGGTTACGGCCCCTGAAAAAAGCGATTTTTAATGTTTTTGGCCTACAGAATGAAAACTATTGCAGATAGAGATTAGTTGTTGCTTGCTTAAATGTTCAGCTCATATAGCTCTACAAAAGTCTCCATAGGGTTAAAGTTGTCAGATGACTCCTTATAGGGGTTATGGCCCCTTATAGGTGAAAAATGGTGTTTTTGGCCTATAGAATGAAAACTATTGCAGGTAGAGAAAAGCTGTTGCTTGCTTAAATGTTCAGCTCATTTAGCTCTACAAAAGTATAGGGTCAACATCAAGACCAGGTGAGCGATTCAGGCTCCTGGGAGCCTCTTGTTTTTCAAGGTTTGACTTTCAAGGAATTAATCATAGCAAAATAATTTTTATATTGAGGTCTTTTATCATTTATCTACCTCTTCAATGTCATTGGGTGTAATCTTCCAATCATTTTCATGGGATGTTGAAACAATAATTGGTTGGCGGAGTAACAGCCTCGTTTGAAGCCCATAACATGTCCAGGACGGCGAAATAAGCAAAATATCTATAAATGAAAATATTGCAAACGTTTTTGGTTATGTTAATTAATTGTTAATGTCTGAAAAAAATTGTAAATTAAATATTGTTCTAAAAGTAAACCCAGTTTTAGTTTAAAAGTCTTATTTGGTAACATGGTATTGTCAAGTATGAATCGTAAAATATAGAAATAAGCAACTTTGGTTTTCTACAAAAATAAAATATTCAAACAATTTTGCAACTCTTGCATTTTACACTAAAGCGTTTTTCAGGATATATTTTCTTTGTTGAAAAAGGTAAAATGGCCAAGAAAAAAATATCCGATTTAGGTGACATCACTGTCGGTATCAATTTCCAATCGACCATTAGTCCTTTTTTTGAGACAATGTATTTCGTTCAAACTGTCTCTTGTAAAAAAAATATCTAAAATTTAAAACGAATAATCTTTGAAATAATAATGTCACAATCGATACCACAATCTTAAAAATGTCATATCTTTTATAATGTCTATTATGAAGAAAGTCATGTGACGATCTTTGAAATCGTAATGTCATATTTGAAAAAAAAATGTTATCATAGTTAAAAATGCTATTATCTTTGAAAACAAAATGTCGTTGTCGTGGTTACTTAATTTGTCATTACCTCCATTAAAGACATGGAATAGAAGAAAGAAAAGCTCCTTGGTTCCTGGACCGACAATAATATTCTCTGGATCTATTTCCAAATCTTCAAAGTGCTTGTGAAATCTCGCAATTGATTGTCTGAACTCCAGAGAACCTAGAAAACAAAACAAAAAAGCTTGATTATTTAACTTTGATTGAAAAAGAAGCTGTATGCTTATGTGATTCCTTCTCCCGTTTGCAGTTTGCGAACGTGGCTTTATCAAGTCTTAACCTGTCAAACTCTTCAAAGGGGTTTTTAACGTGCATGTGGTATTTCTATCCACATGCATACACGGGACAACCTATTTCATCCCTTCGAAGGAAAAGCGCCATACCTTGAGACCATTCTCGCAAAATGGTTCCAAGAGAGAGTCGGAAAAGGTGGTTTATAAATTTATTTCTCTTACTTAAAGGATCGAACAAGGAACATCGGTTATAGCAGCCCAATGCGTTCACCGCTATACTGCCGGTTCTCAATAATCGCTATGATGTACTAGTATATTCATATTTCAAGGAGTGAAACCTGACTCGTTCACCACTACACAACCGGCTCTCAATAATCGGTTATGATGTATATTCATATTTCAAGGAGTGAAACCAAAAACTTCGAATGAAAAAAAATTAGGAAAAGCCAAATTCAGCAATGTGCATATGCAGTACAAGAAGAAGAAAGCATGGTGTTGTGAACGAATATGAATGCATATTTCAGCGAAGAAGTAACCTCTCATCAGCATATAAGCAATAAACAAACTGTAATTTTTTTGTGTCGTCTTTTCATGTCTTCTGATTTTGTCTAAGCCGTTTCATTGAGAATTCTTTGCTTCATTTAAACAATTTTAAAAATTTGATCTGAAAATTTAATGACTTCAGTGAATCAGAAAGGTACATTAATAATTTTAAAAATTGAACTGAAAATTTAATGATTTCAGTGAATCAGAAAGGTACATTAATAATTTTAAAAATTGAACTGAAAATTTAATGATTTCAGTAATTCAGGAGAGAAGACGTGTGTAAAGTAAACAGTCAGTACCGGTCATTGGAAGGACATTCTTAATCCCAGACAAACTTATGTAATCATACTTATATTTATAATTCAAATCAAATGTAGGCTGTTCAAAGAAGCAGAGGTACCAATGGGGTATCCGAATGTCAAAAGTCCGAAAGGACAGAGACTAAACCAGCAAACACAAACAAGAACGGGACAAAAACAGATGTTTTGTTTTAGACTATTGATGTATCGTGGCATGCGGCTGCCTTTAATATTTTTACTTTTTGTGCGTTTTCAAAAAGGTTTTAATAACTTTTAAAAATTGTTTAATTGTAGTTTCAAAATGATCACCATTCTCGTCTATATATATATTTTTAATTATTTTTCGTGATTTTAAGCAAAATAAAAAAGCCTCAAGGGGATGCGTGTTTTTAGTAGAGTAACTCTCAAATTCATACATTCGTAGATATATTATTTCAGCAATTATAGCAACTTGAGATAGGGTTTTTTTCCGCGTGGATTTAATTTTCGATTTATTGGCGACCATCACAGGGACGAAAAAATTAAAACACGCGAATAATTAGGCGATAGCGAACAGTATTAAATGGATGACTGACTATTATACCAAGGTTAATAGAAAATAAACAAAACAATAGTTTAGAAGGTAAAACCACATTTAAAAGGTAAAATCCAAACAAGAAAATCACAATAAAAGGTAAAAAAGTAATGAAAAAATAAAAGATGCCCAAATTTTCGGACTGCAAGTCCTTCCTCAGGGGCTAAAAGAACAAGAATGATGTTGACACATCAGCTGACCAGAACCGAATGGCGAGTGTAGACCCAAGGTATACCATCTGCGGAGACGAGTTTGTTTGCAAAGACTTACAATAACAAAAAGCAAACACAAAATACGTCATCAAAATGTAAGATAAAATGAATCTGAGGGCCAACAGGAAAAAAGGAGAGGTGGGTAGGGACAAAACCAGTCCACCTGGAGCACTATATTATGTGAGTGTGAGCCCACGTGGAGCACTATATTAAGTGAGAGTGGGTGAAATTTCGTTTTCGCCCCCGCAACGCCACACAGACCACTCAAATGCGACTAACATGGAAAGGGGGAAGGAGTTGGGGGTTTGCAGGTTTAACCCACCATTTCTTTTGAAATGCCTGTAACAAGTCTGAACCATTGCGATCTTCAATTTCTCCGGTATGTCTTCCCAATTTTTTTCTTTTCTCATGGACATTCGAAATCAATCTTCCAAGTTCACTAAGGTTGTTCTTAAATTACCTTTATCCAAGAAACTGCAAAAATTACATCACGCGAAAATAAAATCTCCCCTTCAACAAACATGCCAAATTCGTTCACACGCGGAAAAAAAACCCCACTTCTATGGCACCAAATTAAGAAACTTTCTAGAACATGCCATAAGGGGTCCTAAAGATAGAAATGCACCGAGAACACCACCCCAGAGCCGTACTAGATACCACTTTCGTTTTGATTACTTGTTGGGGGGTGGGTCTCGTATTTTAGTGTGAGGATCAAACATATCACTCCCAAAGCATTTACCTTGTAGTTTTTTTTACGATTTTTAATGGGAGGTTACCAAAACATCGAAACTTACAGGCAGACCGACAACAATATCAATCATCAAAATTAACCCCCAAAAATCGATAGGGTCCTTGGAACTCTACAATCTTACGGTTTACTTTTTTTTATTCAATATGACAATCTTAAAAATCAGAATTTATAATAATTTTTAAATACCTCATTTTTCTTAATTTTTAATTATTCTTTTCAATTTTTTTTTCATAATCCTTAGGTTTAATCTGTCTTTTGAAATTTAATATATGACTTTATTTGCAAAACATAAAACCCTTACGGGTTCCGCAAATACAAAACAAACACAAATTAGACTAACCTGCAACGGGTAAATAAGCATTTTCCCCTGCGTACTCCTTTAGAGCCTCTACAGCTGTTTCTATCACGGGAAAAGGCGATTGTCCAAACCCAAAATGGTAAATCTTTTCTCCTTCTTTCATTCGCTTCTTGATTGACTCATTTAATGATGAATTTGGTGCCAAACCAAGGCTTTGAAGCTCTGGTCGCACTAGATCTCCGTTATCGGTACTCTCGCCGCTCATCTTCAATGTAGTTTAGCAGTCTCAGATTTAAAAAATTACAAATCAATTACAGGAAAACTTTTTTTTTTATAAAACTACTATGCTAATTTTTGACCCGAATAGTTGAAGGTTAAATTTTATTTCGGACTCTTTTTTACATTTAATCCTTCAAAAACACTGTGGTGTACGTATTTGATACGTTATTCTTTCTTAAGATATAGTATTCTAATTTTTCAGCTTTGACTATCGGGTTATGCATCGACGTCAAATATTTTACACTTGACTGACATCTTTTCAAAGCAGAATTGGTTATATTAAAAAAAAGAAAAAAAAAAGAAAACTTTTAGAAGATGCAAGTACTGGATTAGAACTATTCGAAAGCCTCTAGTCCAATGAAATTTAAGCTACATTTATTTAATTTGCTGATAATAGGAAGCGGCATAGGCGGATCCAAGGGGAGGGGGCTTGGAAGCCCAGGCCCCCCTTTTGGAGGAAAAATTTGGTTGAATATATAGGAAATCATTGAAGCGTGACCAAAGCAGGCCCCCTCTTTTCAGAATTTCTGGATCCGCCACTAAGTCGCCGATAGACGAATCTGAAATAAAATACACAACTGTAAGCAACAAGCAAGAACTGCTAACTTTCATGAGAAAAGCAAAGAGGACCAAAATGCAAAAGTACAAAAAGGCAAAGAAAATTTGTAAACACGGACAAGAACAGCAAGAAGAAACAGACAACATACCTTTCAGCAAGTAGAAAACACTGGTGCCTTTTTAAAACAGTCGTTAGCACAGAGGACAGGGGACCTTTAAACTTTAACTTATGTACATTGGTATTGTTTCATATGTTAAATGTGTATATACTTGCTGTTTAGAAATTTTATTGTTTTACTTGTGTTTGTCACAAATCCAGAGATTTATATGGCAATAAAAGTTGATTGATTGATTGATATAATGCATATATACAAAAACAATCCTTAACAATGCAAAATTAGGTGCTCCGGAAGAGTTAGCAGTTCTTGTTTGTTGCAATACACCATCCGCGTTGCTTATGGTCAAGGCAGTGTGTCAAATCTGTCAAAGGAGGACAAAATAAAAACCTTCAACAATCCAGCATTTGAATTATCTGAGAGAAAGAAATCCCATATTTTTCAATGAAAGTGAAGACAACAATCGAGGATCACCCGAGTCCACTTTTATTAGGATTTGAGTTTGGGTTTGTATTTTGATTTTGTGTGTGTGTTGTTGTATTATTCTGTTTTTTGTTGTTGTTGTTTTTCTTTATGTTCACTGATTGTGTTTTTGCCTTCTAATTCTAACTGATACTTAATTGAAACTTGTTTATCTGTCCAGGATTGGGAAACAATTTTGATGGTTATGTAAATCCTCTCCAGTTTGCAGTTTGTGAGAATGGCCCATTAATCCATTTCGAAATGGGTCTATAACGTGCATAAGGCATTGTTCTCGCCATATACGGGACAACCGTTTTCGTCCCTTCGAAAACCTTACATTTTTTTCTGAATCATGAGACCATTCTCGTATCTCGTAAATAGTATCAAGAGATAGTTCGAATTTTTGTTCATGAAAATTTCCACTCTGACGTGGATCTAACCTTATCTGTTTCTGCTAAAGCTAGCATTTATCATCATTGTACTTACCCTTTTCTACCACATCAGTCTATCAATTCTGACAATTGAAATTATTAAATCTTTTACGTTTTGACAAGCGATTGGTCTTCAGTGTGTCTCCTAAATACTAAATATTTTCACAAAATTCGTTTCCGGGTACTGTCTTGAACAGCCTTCATTTGATTTGAATAAAATATGAGATATTATTATATAATTTCGTCTGTATTTGAGAACTTCCTTACGTGGAAAGGCACTGGTTTTATTAAAGGAACACATTTTGCAAATGGTTAATATGATTAATCATATGATATGAAAATTAAATTAGTATAATTGCTTTTTTCTACCAAGTAATAAAATTTTCACGTGAACGCGAATTTTTTCGCCGTTTCAAATTTCAACGTTTTCTCTTAAATTTCATGGAAGAAACATGTATTCTCCTCCAGAAAGAAAAGATCTTCAGTTAATGCATGGATTCTGTTTCATTAGAGAGTTATTTTGGATAATGAGACATGCCACTGAAACTTGCACCAAAAGAGATAATCTCAAAGCTTGCCAAAGACTATCGACAACATGTATATTATACAAGTTTATTATACCTCAGTAAAAATTTTCTTTAATAAATGCATATACAAAAGTTTCACTATTTTTTTCTTTTGCTAGCTTTGAACTATTGACCTGTCAATAGTTTCCGAACTATTGCCCTCGCAACAGCAAAAAATGTCAAAATCGGACAAAAATTTTAAAAGTTTCGATTTCGGCAATGCATATACAAAAGTTTCACTATTTTTTTCTTTTGCTAGCTTTGAACTATTGACCGGTCAATAGTTTCCGAACTATTGCCCTCGCAACAGCAAAAAAATGTCAAAATCGGACAAAAATTTAAAAAGTTTCGATTTCGGCAATGCATATACAAAAGTTTCACTATTTTTTTCTTTTGCTAGCTTTGAACTATTGACCGGTCAATAGTTTCCGAACTATTGCCCTCGCAACAACTATTTGCCCTCTGACGTCATTTAGCTCCGCCTTAAGCCAATCGTTTTCATTGTTGCACCTCGGGGAAAATAATCTACATATTTCCCTTATACACAGTCAATAAGTATAAAATATAATATTGTAGTCAAAAGTATAATTTCATCAATATATTTAATATTGAGTATAAAAAAAATTTCGAAAAAAATCATTAAAATTATGGAATGTATGGCTTTGTCTATAGATAAAAACAGTTAAAACACTTTATTTGTATATATATGAATAATAAAAAATAATTTTATGATTTTAAGTTTTAGATATTTCATGTAATTATAAAATTAACAGGTTAATTCGCTGAAGTGTAGAAATATTTTGTTGAGGCAAAACGCCGTCTGATGTACTATATATTTTCGCTCAAAAATAGTTTTTGTTTCAAGTTCGTTCAAATGTTGGACCTATCAGCTCAAATATGATAGTGACCTTAGTGATTTCTGCATATAATGGTGGACTTTTTATAACAATTAAAGTGGTGTATAATTAAATTCAATGGGATAAAAATAAATTGTTAAAAATAAAATTTTCTAGACGTATGAGTACATGGAATATTCAAATTCATTTTATGGCATCTAATTATAATTATATTGTCGAAAATACAGCTATTAATTTCATTCGTTTTTAAAAGTTTCATGTTTAATTTGTCAACCTTGAAATTATGACAGGATAGTATAATGAACTGTAAATCAATGTTAACTTGCCTAAAACTAGAACGATATCTAGTTAGCGAGCATACGTGAGAAAACAGCCACGTGCCGTGTTTTGTTGTTCTAATAAAAATTAATAACGGGATGTTTTAATGGGAAAAATTCCCTTAACGTTTATCAACGACCAATTAATAAATTATTCAATGTTTCAAATGGTTATTTTCAAAAACACACGTTACAATCGGAAATTCATATAAATGGACGAATAAAGATCGTCCAATTAGCCTTTAAACTGTTCATAAATATTACATATATGAATTAAGCCCATGGTTAAGATAGTTGGACCATCTTTAACAATAATCACATGAAAATTAACCCAAACAACTATCATTGAACCAGGATCAAATCAAAATAGAGCAATTCTCAGAATTAATTGGTTGTCACCAAGATTTTTATTAAGATGCCGGGGAGTTAATAGCCCATAGATATGTTTGTTGAAGGAGAATTTTTATTTTTATCTAAAGAATACCACAATTAAGTTACAAATTACATTGTTTAAGATGTTCGTGATGGGAAAACATCTTGAGAACTCTCATAATTCTTTCATTTTCTCAAAGTAAAAGTTCACAGTAATGAGACTATAAAAAGACACTCATGCAATGTTTAGGGAACATCTTTTACTGGCCAGCGTCTGGGGATTTTCAGTCATAATTTAAGTCGGGACAGAACAACGGTTATGTAACTAAAGACTTTTCTAGACAACAGACACCACATAATATTTCTGATTTTTCTTTGGAATCTCAAACCCAAATTTGGACCATGGAAACGTTTTGCCCGACTTCAAAATTAATTGACACACAAAATGATTCAAATGTTTTCGGACGAATCGGTGGACCCTCATCCGCGTTTATGAGCTGGCCTGCAGTAAAACCGTATTATAATTACTCGACCAATTACTTGCCGTTCAGTGTTCCAGAACTCAAGGCCGACACCAAAGAGCCAAAGGAGCGAGCGTTTCCGTTGAAGGACACTATGGGACGTAGCTCGCCAATGACTTCGGTATTCCTAGGTTTAAGTGAGTAACATATTTACTTTTAAGATCATTATTCATGATAATTTTTTCATTTACCCTTTTCAATTTTATAGTAATTCAATTAAAATTCAGTTGATGATTCAAAATAATTTTATAGAATTAAAATGAGTTCTGTGCAACATAAAGAATATTTTAAATAATATTACTATTAATTCATTTGACTTTAAGGTTTTGGTTACTGTCAAAGCATAATCCTCGGTGCTGGATCTGGCTCCCCTGTTCAAGCGGTTTAATTTCAGTACTTTTCCTTCCATACTTTTGTTTTTCGACCTTCCAATGTTTTGATTCAAATGCTGCTGATAGAGTATAAACATACAGCAAAACCAAATTCGCCGTTTTTATACCGATTTGGTACTTTGTATTCTAAAATCTATTTAATGTGCACAAAAAAATATTTTTATAAAACAAAATAACAAATGTTAAAATTTTCATATACACAGTATAGTTCAACTAAACAGGTTTATTTTGATGGTTCTGTTCTTCTACCGTTTTCTCTTTGACCCTGGTTGTTTTAAAAATGTTTCCCGACAGGAGCATCTTTGGCCGGTATTTTGAAAGAAAATAAATAGTTCGGTTTCGTAAGACCTGGTTTAACTAGGCCTTTTTTTAAGAAACCATTTTTTAAAACTTAGGATTTTTGATCGCAAGTTTGTTAAGCCTCCAGTATATATGAACCTTATTTTGTCTACGTTATTTGGATATTTGACATTGATTATATATTCTTAAGTTAATTGTTTCATTTTAATCTCATTTATTTCATAACAAATATATGGAATTGACGGTATAAATAAGATATCAAAACTAGCCGCTACTGTTGAAAGAAACAGATATGATCTTTAGATTAAATTCCCAGTTGCGCAGACATCACCGATGGTAAATCTTTATTTATTTTATTTATTTATTTCCGATGATTTTTCCTTTATGAAGCTCTATTATTACATAAATATGACCGCTATGCGGTAAATAAAGGTAATAACAAAACTACCGAACTTGAATGATCAATCTCATAGTCCAGAGAAAATGACAAAAACGAATCAGTCATACCGGATAATTGGTGGATCGCAATGGTCCTGACTTGGTACAGGCATTTCAAACGAAATGGTGGGTTAAACCAGGTTTTATGGCGCCAAACCTCCCTCTTCCATTGCGATCTTAGGATCCGGTAATGACCATAGAACACAACATAGTTGTGAGACACAATAGGGATACTGAAGTGATCATCTCAGTACAGCAGACCAGTCAAACACTAATTAAAACAATTAACTATCATATCTTTTAACTCAATTTTGAACTTTTCTACTAGTGGCTGATAACGAAGAAAGAATTTTTTTAGGGATCGTATGAGACGTATTTTCTTATAGCCCTGCTCCAAAAGTCGGTCACGAAGAAATCGGTGTCTGATAAAAAAAATCTGTGAAATATGTGCAAGCTCTGGCATATCGAATAAGTTGTGAAATATAAACACCGTATGCAGGGGAAGTAGGTATATTGCTCTGTAGATTAGGAAAATTAATAATTTGAAAATTAAAATCGTCTCGTTTATCGTAAATTTTTGTACTGAGATGACCACCTGGGTCAAATTCAAGGTGCAAATCCAAGAAAGACGTGAAGCAATTTTATTCAGTGGTCTCTTTAATCTCCAATTCTGGAGGATATATTGAAGGAATCCATCTACCAATTAATGAAGTGTTATTGACAGAAAGGACATCATCAATATATCTGAATGTAAGATTAAATGACGTTGCCTCTTTCATCTTCTTGTTCTTTACGAGTCCCTGAAGAAATTCAGTCTCGTAAGAGTATAAAAACAAATCGGCGAGGAGAGGAGCACAGTTTGTGCCCATTGGAATGCCGATTTGTTGTTGAAAAATCTCTCCTCCGAAGGTGACAAATATGTTGTCAATGAGGAAATCAAGCATACTGCAAACTTGTTCCAGTGTGTAACAAATTTTATCTTTGAAAGATGTTTTGGAAAAGAATGTAGAATTATAACCCAAAACAACAAAATTCCTAGAGTTTGAAAAGGCCTTTTCGAGAAGTTTTTTCAGGCGACATTTTAGTTTTTCGTGTGGCAAGGTAGTGTATAAAGTTGAAAAATCGAACGTTTTCAAAGAGTGAACCTCAGAAAATGATCTAGATTTAAAATGATCTAACAAATCTTTTGAGTTCTTCAAAATCCACATATGGTTAATTCCACTACGATTATAAATAGTGTCGCAGTATGCTTGTTGACCTTCTTTGACAGCAAACAAGATTTTAGTTAAATGAACGGACAGCTCTGTAGTTGAACATGATGAAGATCCAGCAATATACCTTTCTTTGTACGGATTTTTGTGAAGTTTAGGTATCCAGTACAAATATGGTAACTCCTTATGTTCCTCTTTCATTGGAATATTGAAAGAGGACATAAAAGAGCTATGGTTGGCTATGATTTCATCTTTGTTAAATGTAGTCCGTTTGTATGTAGCACTAGCGGAAGTATTACCATCAATGCCTAGTTCTTTTATTAGACAATTGTAATAATGTGCATTACATACAAAAACTATATTATTGGAAGCCTTGTCTGCTGGTGTGACAACATACCCGTCATGTAAGGAAGAGAGACAATTGAGAGCTTCACGATCTCTAAATACAGAAGAAGGCCGGGGGTTCACACATTTGCGAAGTTTGTCTATTCGACTTCGTACAAAAGATCGGATAGTCCTTATCCAGTCCGACAGTGATTCAAGCTCTGGTTCTTGGTCCTTTTCCCTCTTTATCCAGGCTCTAGCATAGTCCTCCACAGCGTCCATGATGATCTTAAAAGTGTGATTCCAATTTATACGTTGCGGTTCCCTGAATTTAGGTCCATGGGAAACCACATTACGTAATAAATCATTTTCAATTATCTTAAGATCACCCGTGATAACATGACCAGATGGACCATAGACAAAGGGAGAAAGTTTAGAGCTTACTTTTATTTTAGAACCATAGATACACACTTGTTAGCTTTAATGTTACTTTTTTATTCCCGATCTACGGAAGTTGGGGCACATAGTGTTCGGGTCTTTGTGTCCATCTGTTCGTTTGTCCGCCCGTCCCAAATGCTGCAAGATTTGGCACTAGGTCTTTCAGACATAGTCCTGTTATTCATATTTTAATTAGTATGTTAGATAGCTTTATTCTTTGCAGTCAAACAGCCCTATTCGGGTATATCAGGGAGATAAACATGAAACATTGTGAAAGGGGTGATAAAATTGACACAAAATGCTGATAATGTGAGTAAAGGGGGTGCACAAGGCCAATCTTGACGGCCATAGGAAAAAATGAGAGATGGATAGGCAAGATGGGTGTCGTACGTTTAGTTTCTTGTCTTTTGGGTAGAAAAACCATTTGTATTTATTAAAACATAAACTATTGTGAATGTCGCTGTTTCGACTTGACAAATTGTCGCTTTTGTCGACGTTTTGTTGTATCGCTACTTTGAAAAAAAAATAATATGTCGATAATTTCGAAAATGTCTGAAATACTAAGATTGACGTTTTCTCATTATAGTGCAGAGACGGAAAAGGAGAGAAAACAGACCTAGGCGACAAAGAACAACATTTACCAGTGAACAAACTTTGAAATTAGAACTAGAATACAACCGGACAGAATATATATCAAGACCGAGAAGATACGAAATAGCCAAAGTTTTAAACCTGTCGGAAAATCAGATCAAGATTTGGTTCCAAAATCGACGAGCTAAAGAGAAACGGATAGAAAAGGCTCACATTGACCAACAAATCAGGTAAGCAGCATTGAGATCACATTGACCAACAAATAAGGTAAGCACTGTTAGACTTTATACATCGACCAACAATTCAGATAAGCAGGAAAATCCTCACATTGCTCACAGATCAACAAATCAGGTAAGCTGCATTAGATTCACGCTGATCAACAATCAGGTAAGCTGTATTAGATTCACGCTGATCAACAATCAGGTAAGCTGTATTAGATTCACGCTGATCAACAATCGGGTAAGCTGTATTAGATTCACGCTGATCAACAATCAGGTAAGCTGCATTAGATTCACGCTGATCAAAAAATTTGGTTAGCAGCATCAGATTCACACTGATAAAAAAATCAAGTAAGCAGCATTAGGTTTTCACTGATCAACCAATCAGGTAAGCAGCATTAGATTCACAATGATCAATAGATCAAGTAGGCAGCATAAAGCTCACATTCACTTACAAACCAGGTAAGCAGCATAAGTCTCAAATTAATCAACATATCAATTAGCAGCACAATGTTCACACTGAACAACGAAACAAGGTAAGCATGAAAAGGCTCACATTCATCATCAGATCAGGTAAGCAGAATTTGGCTCGCGTTGATAATCATTATGATAAAATGAAATCAGGAAAGCCGGATACGTTATGTCATTTTTACGTGCAAAGTTCAATTTAACAATGCAGTCTAGTGACGAATAGAACTTCGCAAAATACATTGTAATAGGAATCAACATTACTACAAAGTTCCAAGAGAGGCCATTAGTTTTGATGCGCCGGACTATTGATGACTCATTATAGGCGTAACCGTTCTCGCTATAAAGTTGAAATTGCCAAACATCATAAAAGCACGAAGAGCACAGAACAATATTTAAAGTCGAAAGATCAAAATATGGTCGGAACAAGAATTATCTTGAATTAGGGTTTTATGACAATTAAGGAAAGGGACTATTCCGTTTTGTTAACTTCATTTTTTTAATGATAAATACGCCATAAATATAGATTTTAAATCATGACTCTGTGTATAGCTAATGGCTTCAATAAACCAGTAATAACAATAATTATTTAATTTTATGATTTCAAAATATTTAAATTTGTTTAACAGTTAAAGTAACAAGGGTGCCAAGGGTTCATATAAAAAATCGGGCGATCGACATTTAAGCAAACTTTCCATGCATACATTTAAGACATTTGAACCGCAGAAAGACCACCGCTCTTAAAATTGTTTGTACGATGAACCACTGTCAAATCAAAATTACATTGAATATACAAATTCAATCGATATAATAAGTTTTTATTTATTTTACAGAAATTCTGGCATTCCAACAAGTGAAACAGTCTCCTCACCGACGCCATCTTATCCTCTGTGTACCCCTTACATGTGGCCATATACTCCTGCAAGTTTTAACAGACTATTCACAGAAACGGAACACAAAACATAAATAACAGATTTTATTATGTTAAAAAAGAATATATTCGATTAGTTTGAAATTGGTTAATAAAAGTAATGATTTATAGGGGATGATCCAGAAATTTCAAAAAGGGTATGCGTTCATAGTGTTCAAGAGGGAGGAGGGTCGAAAAATTTACATTGATTTAATTAAATTTCGAAAGATCAGGCCTTCAAACTCCTGGAATAAACCATTCTGAATGCGCTACTGAAGTAGTTTTGCAGAAAAGATATTTGAATAATAACAAAATGTATTTTGAGATTTATATAAATTCTGTTTTATTTTTGTGTAGAAAAAATATATATCATGTTAGCATCTAACATATCTTATGTTTCCTTGAAAAATATAAAGGTTAATATATATTAATTTTTGATATTGTGTTTGAAAACCTAAAAAAAATATTGAATTATGCTACTTGCATACCACTTCAAATTAACAAAAGTTGTCCAAAATGAAACAACAATACGTCAAGAAAACAAGATGCATATCATCACTTGATCATGCATTTGATATGGAAAGAATATCTGTTGCACATGTGAATTAAGTTTTATGATGGAATCATGCTCCTACATCAAGTTGAAGGTACTTAAACCTGGAGATTTAGAATAAACAGACAAACCAACGTTTACCATACATTATTTGACCCTCTAATTTCATAGCTGTAGAACCAACCCAAAAACAACTAGAAAATGTGCCTATGAGCTACGGGTTCTTGAAACATCATTGACCCCCAATGTGTATAACATCGGCAATGAACCTTAACCAAGAACTTAACCAAAGTCATTCATGCATAAAATTAAGGTCACAGCGACCTAATTTCTAGTGGATGGTGTAGTCTTACCCAAAACCCATCTAGTGGTGAAATATCATTGATATGACCCCCAACATCTAGTATCCGAGTAAAGGACCTTAACCAAGAACTTAACCAAAGTGTTACGACGGACGGACGTACAGACGGACAAGGGTAAAACTATAATATGGCCGATCCACATACTTGGTTGGGCCATAAACATGTGCCAGTCTTCAAATAATGTAAAATATAACCACATGTTTTGTTACAAAAAATATTGTGAAAATTTATAATTATAGGTAGTCTTGTGTTTTTGATTGCAATTCATCAGGTTTGAAACTAAGATTTTTTAGTTCAGATTAATTCATATTAATTTTATTTTCTTTCTCATTATCAACCAAACCAACAAGATCAATAAATTTGTTGCAGTCTAGAATACTTAAAAGTCAGGTCCTATATTTGATATATTTTTACAAAATTTTAATTTGCAATTCTTCAAAATTCTCAAATGGTTTTTAATCTATGTGTAAAATTTCAAACCTAATGTGTGGCCCTAACATGCATAAACTGCTTACTATTCCAAAATACCTTGATTAACTCCTGTTTTCCCAAGCTCAACTGCTGAATTCAGGTTTGTTGTTTTGTGTATTTCCTTCTGTTGTTTTTTTTTCTTTTGCATTAACTAATATCTTTATTGCTTTTTTTAATTCCTACACACAAATGCTCTTTTGGTATAAATACAACTATTCATTCCACTTTTGCAATTAAATTGCTGGTATTCAAATATTGCAATAATATCAGGGATTGAAATGTTGCAATAAAATCACCGGTATTGAAATATTGTAATAATATATCAGTATTTAAACATAACCAAAAATCACAGGTATTGAAATGTTGTTAGATTATTAGGTCTTAAGATGTTGCAATAAATCATGGAAATTAAAATATTGCAAATATATAACTATTTATATATTTTAAAAAATCACAAGTATGGAAATATAGCAATCATATAATGGTATTAAAATATTACAATAATATTTTGCTGCAGTATTGCAATAACATCACAAGTAAAAAATACTGCAGTTTATGAAATATGAAGTCTTTAAGTGAACATAAAAAAAATAGGGCATGTAATGGGACATTAAATGATACCCCGCCACGATATAATATCAAAATTTCATAAAATTTGATTTTTCAAAGTGGCCAATCTCAAAAACTATTTTTTAGATCATGCTGGAAATTGATTTTGACCTGTATTTAATTTACTAAACAGCTGTGCAAAATATCATTCAAATCCCTTGATGTGTTTTCAAGTTATCAGTCGGAAACTCAAAAATTTCATGAAATTCAATTTTTCAAAGTGGCCTATCTCAAAAACTGTTTTTCAGATCATGCTGGAAATTGAACTTGACCTGTATTTTATTGTACTCAATAGCTGTACAAAATATCATTTGAATCCCTTGACGCGTTTTCAAGTTATTGGTCGGAAACTCAAAATTTCATGAAATTTAATTTTTCAAAGTGGCTTATCTCAAAAACTATTTTTTGGATCATGCTGGAAATCTAACTTGACCTGTAATTCATTGTACTCAACAGCTGTGCAAAAAAACACTCAAATCCTTTGACGCGTTTTCAAGTTATTGGTCGGAAACCTTTGGGGGAAGGACAGACAGACACCGAAATATCTAGGGTATAACATATTACCCTGCCACTTCGTGTGGCGGGTTATAAAAATTGCAATAGTATCAGATATTGCAACATACTGGATAATGAAATATTGCAATTATATCTTATGCATTGAAATATTGCAATAATATTGCATATACATGTATTGAAATGTATTAAAAATATTGCAAAAATCTGCATTGAAATATTATATTGCAATAACATTGCAGGTATTAAAACATTGCAATAACATTGCACGTATTGAGATATTGCAATAATATGACATTGAAATATTGCAATAATTTCACAGGAACCAAATTTGATTGTTATACATGTAACAGGGTTTTGTTTCTGTCAGAAGGTCAGGCAAAAGCCAACTGCTCCTAACATTTTATAGAACTCATTTTGAGCCTGTTATATAATGCCTTAATCCTACTCGCATGCCAACAATGTTGTAGTCAATTTGAAAATTACTTTCACACTGTTCAATAATACACTAGTGAACTAAAATAACTGTCTATCTTAAAACTTTTTTATATGACAGTTTTTGTATAAATCAAACCTCTATTATTATTACATACACAAAGCATTTTATTAGCAGTGTACATACATGTATAAGAATTCTAAAGTCTATCATAAATCAGAGCACTTAAAACGATCCAACAGGAAATTAGAAAAAAATGTGAGCTGAAACTCACAAATAACAAGAAATCTGTGAGTCGGTGCTCACTTATGTTACCCCAGCTTTAGAAACTATGCCTTGCATAAAATACAAAGTTATTAGCAAATAGGTTGAAGATGTTTGATCAATCTGAAAAGGTATCCTACAATACTGTGGATTAATTTATTTTCGTGAGTACCAATTTTCATGGTTTGACAAAAATTGATAAGTTCGTGGATTCTTAAAATTGTGGTTCTGAAGTCTGCAGCATACAGATCAATGTTAAATTTCCTTTTCTTGGGGTATCATATTTTGTAGGTCAAGGCCACCCACAAAGAACACGAAAATTGATACCCCAGAAATAAGGGGACGACCATTTGATTCTGAGGGGGGCCTGGCAGTTTTGGTTTAGACAGATTATTTGTTTTCAAAATTTTGTGGGCCAGACTAGCTTAATTAAGCAAGGATCTTGGGACAGATTATTTATTTTCTTGCAAACATAGGCCAGATTATTTATTTCCAACTTTTTCCAGTCCAGAATATTAATTTACAAAAACTTCCAGGCCCCCCCTCAAAATCAAATGGTCATCCCCTAATAATGAAACCACAGTACATCAAGTAAATGTTCTTGAGTTATTAATAAGTAAATAAAGAAGTGTGGCATATAAATATTATAGAACTACAAACAGACAGCCAGGTTAAACAATCAATCCCCATCCTCTTTGAAATCATGTTTAAATATCCACTGCTCCCAAAACAAGAAGATGCACAAAAGACATAATGCCCTGTCTTATATGTTCTTTTTACTGCAATCAATGATGTATATTATAAAAAATAAAACATTTCATAATTCTTTCAAAGGAAAGTAACTCAAAGCTATAGGTATACCAAAAGATAAAACCCCTTTTTCTGTGATCAATTAACCATGAAGTTAATTAGATTAAATAGAAAGGTATAATTTCAGGCAATTTTAGTTTGTTCATACCCTGATGCATATGTGTATAAGTTTCATGATGATACCATACTTCCTTCATGATTAAGTCACCTAAATCTTAAGGTAAATCTGATTTGGAATTGATGAGTGGACCTGGACACTTTAAGCCCTTTTATTTTGTAGATAGGGCATAAATGTCAATCAGATCAAATTTTGAAATAAGAGGCTGACATCTACATTATGTCACAAAAAAAAGTGTAAAAGTTTCATCAATATCCCTTTAATGGTTTAGGGGAATTTTTTTTTAGAAGAGATGGGTACCTTCAGGACAGACACCCCTAACTCTTTATGTGGCATCTTTAAAGCAGGGGTTATAAAAACTTAGAATGTTTTTTTTTTTTTGCAAAGCAAGATATCTATAAATACATAGGAAACAATAACAAATAAAGACTTTAACAAGAGGCTCCCAAGAGCCTGAATCGCTCACCTGAACTACACAGATACATATATTTGTAGATATTATTGTGCTTAACCATATGCGATTTAAATTTCTGAAATATCTTGGTTAGTTTTTAATAAGTGCAAATTTGGCGAAAATTAGGAAAAAGAACAATAACTCCCACATCAGCAGTCAGATCTTTTTTGAAATTTCAGGACAGGTAAATCTTAACATGCTGTTCTATTTTAGCCATGGTGGCCATGTTTTTTAACCAATAAAAAATCTGACAATAGAGTTGTAGCTTATAAGCTATTAAACAATGGAAAATGGTAAATTTTGACGCTTTAAGGGCCATAACTCCTAAAAGAAATGGTTCTACAGCTTTGACCTAATTACATAAAATGTAGATCTTGATGTGCTTAATCATATGATCATATGCAATTTGAATTTTTAAAATATCTTGTATAGTTTTCAAGATATAGGGCTAAATAAGTGCAAAATTTTCAAAAAATCCAGAAAAAGGGCAATAACTCCTATGTCAATTGTTGGATCTTCTAAAAAATTTCAGAGCAGGTAGATCTTAAGATGCTGATTACTTTTGTCTCCCATCAAAATTTTGATATCTGTAACTATTTTTGAGTAATTAGCAAACAACTGCAATTTACCCCTATGTTCTATTTTTAGCCATGGAGGCCATATTTTTTGACGAATCAAAAAATCCGAACGATAGAACTGTAGCAATTATGCTATTAAGCAACTGTGCCAAGTTTGGTTGAAGTTGGATGTATGGTGTCAGAAAAGTTCATCTTTGAAATTCAGGGGAAAAGTAATGAAAAATGGTAAATTTTGACGCTTTAAGGGCCATAACTCCTAAAAGAAATGGTTCTACAGCTTTGACCTAATTATTTGAAACGTAGATCTTGACGTGCTCAATCATATGCAATTTGAATTTTTAAAATATCTTGTATAGTTTTCAAGATTTAGGGCTAAAGAAGTGCAAAATTTTGAAAAAAAATCAAGAAAAAGGGCAATAACTCCTACATCAGTTGTTGGTTCTTTTTGAAAATTTCTGGGCAGGTAGATCTTGAGGTTTTTACCCTTTGATATCTGTGACCGTTTTTGAGTTATTTGCAAAAAACTGTATTTGACCCCCCCTGTTCTATTTTTAGTAACAGCGGCCATGTTTTTTGACGTATCAAAAATCCCAATGCAAACTTTTTGCACAATACCCTAAGGAACAACCATATTAAGTTTGGCTGCAATTGGCCAAGCAGTTTCAGAGAAGAAGATGTTTGAAAAAAGCTAACGGATGACGGACGACGGACGACAGACGACGGACGACGGACGGACGACAGACGCAAAGTGATAGCAATAGCTCACATGACTCTTCAGGTCAGGTGAGCTAAAAACTAGATCTTCAATCTTATAAAATTATGCAAAATCAGCAAAATCAAATTTATAGATATTCTCTTTTTAGAGACCTTTTACTTAATTACTGATAGCTTAATACATGTAGCATTAAATAGAATCTACAGCAGAGAGTCAGATTTTATCAACTACCATATTGTGGGTTATTTTAGCAGGGGTATATTTTCATTGTTTTGAGTGACAAGGTATGTAAAAAAATTGTGGATTTTATTTTGATGATTTGTGAATGTATTTTGTATATCATTTGCATTAGATGGATATATTCCCAGGGTATTTCATGATTTCAATGAACCAGGGAAAAAAATAAAACCACTGCTAAAATAACCCCCTCTAAGGTATACAAGGAAGGTATGATTTCTCATTGTTAACAATGGAGATCACCAATTAAATTGTATATGAAATAGCTAGATTGATATTTCATCATCGTTCTAAGTTTGCTTTCTGTATATTGTCATCAACTAAGTTTCTCATAAATTGCATAAGTTCTCTAGGATTTTCACTTTTCATCAATGCACTACCAGACACAATCATGTTTGCACCAGCCTAAAAAAGAAGATATTTTTTTTTATAATAAAATGGAAAAAGACATATAAATGCTTATTTTTAAAATACAAAGTCTGAAAACTAACGGTACAAGTAGTGAAACTGCTGATATTTTAATTTTTCCTTGTTAAGGAAGAACATCACACTTGCAATCAACAAAATTGGTGCAAAATGGAACTTTGTGGTGAGATTCTGCCGAAATTTCTTGGACATTCAAACAGATTAATGTGGGACACAAATGTTCATAATAACTTGTACAAGATACTATGTCTAGAAATTGTCAATCAAAGATGCACTAACACAACCAAGATGACTTTATGATGCCTTAAAAATTGTCATTAAACTGTTTTTTGCGTGGGTGGGAGTTTGTGTGTGTCGTACATTGTTTTACTGTTAATTTGTTTCTGTGTAGAAGGTAATGAGATATGGAATAAGAGTATGTGACACAACTTGCATATATAAACGGCAATTCAAAATTTCCAAAATGGAAATCGGCCATTTTCATTTTGCTATTTGCCAAAGATAAAAGTATAATATACGATTCTAAGCCAAAATAAAAAACATTAACTGGATGATTAGAAAACAAATACATTGTACATTAAAGATTTTTTTGTAAAATGTTTTACCTCTGCACATTGTTGTATTGTATTAGGTCCAACTCCACCATCAACCCCAATATCTAAGTCACCAAACCGTTCTCGTAAGTAAGCTATCTATTTGAATTAAAAAGAAGAAAATATACTTGTTCATGTAAGATTAAAATTTGTTCAAAGTATAGTTTGTTACAGTCCAATTTATAATAAGTGGACGTAGCAAAATTTTTTAGATTCCAAGAAATTAAAAGTTTACTAAATATTAGAAAATTATAATGTATGATTACAAAATTTAAGGAATATGAAATTGTAACAGCCCATTAACATATTATACTGTATAAGCGTTTATATTTGAGGGGATAAAATCTCGTGGACAAGAACACAAAACTGAAGTGGTGGGGAAAATTTTAATGGATTGCTAATTTTGATATACTCTTTTTAACAAATATTTTGAATTCAAGGGGCTTAAATTACGAGGATTTGTCTTATCCACAAAAAAAGAATCTTCAATTCCCCAGGAATATTTTTGCATCTACAGTACCTCTCTTTTGAGGACTGAATATGTTACGTTCAAAACTTGCGGGAAATACAGTACAGTACTTACCTTTGGCATCATTTCTCCCATAAATTTTTGGCCTCCAAATCCAGGTTCTACTGTCATAATCAGCACAGTGTCTACCAGGTCAATATATGGGTCTAAAACTTCCACTTTTGTACCAGGCTTAATACTAATGCCAGCCTAAAAAAACAAGAAACACTTAAAAACAAGAATCAAGATTAATAAAGAAAAGAAACAAAAAGTAAAAAAAAACAGCAATCATCACAAAAAATCAAAATATAACAGAAAAGAACAGATATAATGTAAAAAATCATGAAAACAGTGCATCTGTTAAAGAAAAAACTTATATTATTTCTTACATGTATAGAGTAATGTTGGCATTTACAGTAATTACAAAAGTCTGTAATGAATTTACCAATACATTTTTTTTTTCATCAATGAAATTTCTGATTCTTGGAATTTGAAATTGTTTACTAAGCCAGGTTTCTGTCCCTGTGCTTCACATGGTAGATACACTCAGTGCTGGTTTGGGGTTCTAAGTTAGAATGTTTTTGGCTTTGAGTACATTTCTTTTCATACCTTTGGTTTTTGACTGACCATTGAACATGATTGAATGGTTTGATTCAAATACATGTACATGTATTGCTGATGAACATGATGAAAGGCAAGGTTACTACTTGAAATATGCATATGCACAGGGGTTCTTAGCATTTGTGAACTTAAGGTCCAGGACCTTTTGGAATAAAAGGTTATAGGTCCACCTGATGACATTAAAAAGTCCTCAATAGGAGTTACTATAAATATTGGCAGGTCCGGGACTTTTGCAAATAAAATTTATAAGGTCCTGAACCAAAAATAGAAGGTCCTGGACCTCGAATCAGTGCTAATTTGAACCCCTGAATGCAGCAACATAATAAATTTACATTTATCACACATGTTTGTAACAGTTTTTTTTTTCAACAAGTTTTAGTAATTGCATTCTGTCCTGCATTTGACAAACTACTGTAAAACTGATTTTGAAGTACAATGTACAATGTATATAGCTTCATGGCATACTGAACCTTAACATCTGGGCAATCTTACAAACATTAGACCAGAATGTTTCACAAAAAATTGTTTAATCTAGCAAGAAAAAATTGTGTATCCTACCTATTTTTTCATGCCTACCCTAATATTTTTTCTGCCATTTTTGCTTCAGCACTGTTAAACTTCAATTCCATCCTCCATTTACAATGTACTCAAGGTAAAAACAGTGTAAACAAAAATAAAACTACCCACCTATTTTTTTCAGACATGTAATATGAAGCACACATATATTTTTTTTAACTGGCCTAAAATTTAAGGACATTGCTGAACACAGCAATGAACATCATACATTGTGTACCTTCATTCCTGCTTCTCTGATTTTCCTGACACAGCCTTCCACATCATCAGTAGCTTCATAATGAAATGTGTACATATCAGCTCCACTTGCTGCCATATCTTCTATCCACTGCAAAATAAATACAAAAAGCTTCAGGAAAATTTCAATGTGCTTAATTACATATACCTTTTCATTATATCTTGATTCTCTAGTAAGCAGGTAAGTTCTTTTAGAGTCATTTTAATGAAATAACATATTTTATACCCTCTTGAACAGACAAAAAATTAAAGATTTCAGGTACATGTAAGTCTTTCTCTGGAAAAAGACCTAAAGTCATTACTTAGGGATGGACCATTTAACTTTAAGGGGGGGCTTGATTTTTTGTTTTGATCAGAAATTTTTTTTCCACACAGAGCGCGGACAAATTTCAAGTCACTGTGACACCTATCAAAATCTCAGCAAAAATGTCAATGAATGTAGTGCATGAGAAACCAATAACTTAATAAAATTTGAGAAAACAAGACCAAGATACATTTTTTGTAAATCATACAGTATGAGCCCACCTTATCATGCTTATCTTCCTTGGAGAGGAGTATAATAATGTAGTGCTCAAGGCAATTATTGAATTTATCAACAAATGCCAGATAAATACAATGTAAGTTAACTATATACATGTAGGTAACCCCCTTCTCATTTACAAATTGTTTTTACATGTACATTAAATACACATTTTAGTCACTGCCACCCCAGGTTTCAACAATTTTATATCCATCCATTTTAATTTATTAAGTCATATTGTTTCTTTGTATTTTGTGTTATTAATTCTTTAGCTGTGTCATTCATAACCATTTTATTGAAATGTGTTGATACAAATAAATTTATCTTATCATATCTTATCTTAATAGCGAGCATAGCTCGCAAGCGGAGAGCTCTACGGTATTTGTTTCCGCGAGAAATTTGCTAATGCTGATTTAGATTTTCTATGGTCCGGAAAGGGTTATTAATTTTACAGGACCGGAGTGAATGTTAAAATTATTTATAAGAAAAGAAATAATGCTTAAAAAAATAATAAATTGCGGTTTTTACAAGTAAATAATATTCTTAAAATAATAAATGCACATAAGCTGCTCGTTTCGTCTTGGTTATATGCACGTGCGAAACTAACGTGTCTCGAAGCTGAATCGCCCCATACCATCTCGCCCCAAAATAAGCAAATGGAAATATTGGAAATTAAATGATAGCGATAGCCCTGAATGTCGACATTTAGAACAAAATATGAATAAAAAATATATATGAAAAAGATTGTTTGAAATGGAAAAAACTTGTTTACCAAATAAACTTATGAATTTTGTCATTTTACACATTTTAATTTTTCACATATTTTCAGGCTATGCTCGCGTTTAGGCAATGCCTACTCCATATTAATGGACGACTAGATAAGAATTGAAAATTGAAGGCAGAAATATATAGATGTACAAGAAACTCACTCTGTCTGCCGGCTCTACCATCATGTGCATTTCGAACATAACTTTTGGTATTTTTTGTCTGAGGCATTTTACCACAGGAGCACCAAAAGTAAGGTTAGGAACAAAATGTCCGTCCATAACATCGAGATGCAAGTAATCTGCACCACTTTCTAACATTCGCTGACATTCTTGGGCTAGAGATGACAAATCAGAATTCAAAATCGACGGTCCAATTTTTCCTGTCAAACTTTTCATGGAGGCTGACATCTTGAATAGTTAAATTAGGGAGATTGGTCCCGGACACGACATCTAAATAATGGAGTAAATGAACATGAGACCACATTTAATTTTCATTTTCTCAGGACCACAACACATATGTTAACTCCAACTGCAATTATTTTTGTGAGCTGTATGGCCATATCCCTCATCAGCAGCACTTAGAACCCGAACAAAGGAAATCCACAATTCAAAAGATGTTCAAAATGCATAACTTGAAACCTGAGACATATATGATTTTCTCAGATAAAACCAAACGAAATCCAATCATT